>VXBQ01007746.1:1149281-1226255 GCA_013400175.1 Phainopepla nitens
GAACGCGCGGGACCAAATGACTGTGAGCAAGGGCGGCAGCCGCCACCGCCGCCGAGAGAGGAGCGAGCCGCGGCGCAGCGGCAGCAGCAGCCCCGCTCCCCCCGGCGGCGATGGCGGCGGCGGGGCTGAGCTGAGCTGAGCTGGGCTGGGCTGGGCTGGGCTGGGCTGAGCCGGGCCCCCCGCCCGCATGGCGCGGGCCTGATGTCGGAGCGCGGCCCGGTGCCGCGGCGGCGCTGCGGGAGCAGGAGGAGGATGGCGGGGCTGGCGTGGAAGTGGCCGCGGACCCGCCTGCCCGTGGGCGCCAGCGCCCTGGGCGTCTTCGTCCTCTGCTGGCTCTACGTGTTCCCCGTGTACCGGCTGCCCGACGAGAAGGAAATCGTGCAGGGGGTGCTGCTGCAGCAGGGCAAGGCGTGGAGGAGGAACCAGACTGCGGTCGCCCTGTTCAGGTACCGCCGTGCGCGGCCCAAGGGCAGCGGGGACGGGCAGCCGAAAGAATCCGCGGCCCAGAGCCCAGCCGGGCGCCCTCGCTACCCCGCCGAGCCCCAAACTTTATTCTTTCTTCCCCGACCCTTTGTTTTTCCACAGCGGGCGGCAGGCAAGCAGGGCCCTTTCTGCCCCGCAAAACTTTTTCTGGGGTGGCTCCGCTCGCTGCGGGGAGGAGAAGGGGCTTGGCGCGGGGAATGGAGGGTTATCCTCTCGGGGATACCTTTGTGAGGGGGATGAGGTTCCCGGAGATTGCGGCGGCTGCCTGCACAATGCCTCTCCTTCCCGGATATCAGCGGCACCGGGCAGCCCCTGTGGCTGCTAACAAAGCTTCCCTCGGTGCTGGGGACTGCCAGCTTGCTGCCAGGAGGAAGCCCAGCTCGTGGAGCTCCCCGGGATGCGCCAGGGAAGGTTTGCGTGGATGTGCATTCGTGTCAGCCTGCCCGCTCTGAGCCGCGCTGGGGAAGCTCCGCGCTGCTCCTTGACTCTCTGCGGTTTATTATAGAAGCCACGTGAAAAGGCACCCTTTTTCTCCTCTTTGCTTTTGACGTGGCTGGGAAATGGCGATAATCCTCGGGGCCCGGTTCACCTTGCCCAGATGCACAGGAGAGGAGGGATGTTGCAACCAAGCTACCACAGCTGACCGCGCTGGAAGACCGACCGGATCCCTGCGGTGGGGAGGGTTTTTTTAATCACTGAGCTTTAAAAGCGTGTGCAGTGGAGATTTGCATCCCCTCAAAATTTTCTCACACGTTTGGGTAAAACACAGGCAATTGGAAGAGCGGCAGATTTCCCTCCCTTTCCTGGAGGGAAGCTGGTTTTTTTTCTCCCTGTCCTCCAAGTAGCAAATTAAAGATGAGAGCGGGTGGTAATCAAACTGCCTCCAGAAAACCCTTCTTTAGTAAAACGAATCAGATCCAAAATTCCAGGGACTTATTTCACCTTTTTAAAATATTTTTGTTCATTTTTAAGTGGCATACAGTTTTATTTTAAGTTCTTCAGTATTTTCTGAATGTATTTGCGTTTGTCCTGAACTGGAGCTGTTGTGGGCACTTAATATCTTGTCTGCTGGGATATCAGAAAGTTTACAGTTCTTGAAAGGCACATTGGTCCATTAGTCCCTAAAGCCTGCAGGAAAGCTGAGCAGTGATAGATGATAAGCAGGTGTATGTTAATGCCAGCTCATAAGGCAAGCCTGGAAGAAGTCCTCCCTTTAACACAGAACTCACAATAAAGTACAGATGCAGGATCCCTCTCCTAAAGCACTGAACTAGCAGCTATGTTGATCTTCTTGAATATTAATTAATCTGCATCCTGAGCACCAAAGACCCCCATTTTTGGGGATAGGTGAATCCAGATTTTTTTTTTAAATCACCTCATAGGTTATGTAGGAAAGAGTTTGGTCTATTAGTTGATATGTTAGTAAACCAAATGTTGTTTGAAGATTGATAGTGCTGCCGCAGTTTTCAGTTTACAAAACAGTTTTAGACCATTTCCACCACATGGTTTAGTAACAAAAAACTCTGTGTGGCTTATCAGCTATTCCACTTACCCATATGTTTTTCTGCTCTCTAAACATAGTGATTATCTCAGACATGCTATTGAAGAGAGTCTCATGCAATAAAAGGAGCTGTTGTTTCTTGTCGGAGTCTCTTGATGACTCGGTGCAGCACTGAATACAATGAACTTTAAATCAATCTGCTTTAAAAGTAATATTTAAGAGAAATTGTATGCTGGAGATATGTAGTGAATGTAGTAAACTGTATTATTTCAACAGCTGGGAAGTAGAACTCTATTTTTGCTGCCTAAATTTGCTTTTCTTTGTGATAGAAGATTTTGAAGCCCATTGTCAGGCAAGCTGCTGTGTATTTGAGGTTAACAGAAACTATTTGCTCTGGTCCTGCTGTCCCTAAGCAAGCCAGCTGTAAAAACTCCAAATTTAACTTTCTACTGGAAAATTCCAGAGTATATCTGTCTCTGTTTGAATGGGAAAGGAGAGATAGAGCTTCATAGAAAACCTGCATGTGAACTTTCAAGTAATATGGCTCTCCATAATGTCTAATATTAAGTGTGCTTTTATGTATTATTAAAAAAATACTATTTAAGAACAGTGTTAATTGCTGCTCTCTCTAGCCCTCCTGCCGTGTTCTGGTTAACAAACAATTTTGGTTTCACTCAGTTTGAAGCATAAATTGGAATCAATCTGCACTAAAAATCCATATACAAATATTCATAGTACTGCTTTGTGTAATACAGGGGCATTTGTGGTATTGTCAGCCAGATTTTTGCTACACAGAGCAAACACCTGATAGGTTTGGAACTTTCTCCTTCTATAAACTCAGTGGACTCCTGTTGCTGAAGTAGATGTTGGGTAATTAACTTGATGAAATCATGCTTTTCAAGCCTCAGAAAGAGTTAGCCCCCTTTGCCTTCTGTACCTGGATCAAGGACAACTTCACTAAGTGACTTAGCAAGCTCAGCAAAACCGTCTGGGTAATTTGGGGTGGTTTGGGTTGAACCCTGGCAGCCAAGTGCTGGTAGCTCCTCAATCTCCACCACTGCTTCCTTCTCCTCTCTGTACAGCCAGAAACCTTATGGAAATATCTGAGCCCTGTAAACCTTTGCTTATGCAAGAACGCAGACTGGCCTGGTTCTTGAGGAATGGTTCAATGGGGGTTTTGTGTTTGAATGAATTTCCAGAACTGGTTTTCAAGTATAAACACCTGTATAATTAGCCACGGACACCTTTACATTTCAAGGCACTAGAGGTTCAGGGTAGTCATACTGTGAAAGCATCTCCTGTCTGGCAAATGCTGAATAATCTGTCATTCAGATGGTAAAACTGCTCAATATTGAAGTGCAAAGTGGTCAGAATAGGAGTAAGACCATCATTATAGCCACTAACAACTAATGTGTCTAATCTGCTTCCAGTATAATGGCTTGTCATCCTCTGAGGTGGTTAATGTTATTGAACCCTAATTGTTTTTTACAGATTGCTTAGGGGTTTTTAAGGGCCTAGCGCTGCTGAGATTATTTAGGCAAAAATGTTTTTACTTGTCTGTTATTTGCTAAAGTAATCTACATACAGTAATACTGTTAGGATGGTTTTATTTAAAATACTGCAATTCATTAAAGGCAGAACTGGATCTTTTTATCTGCCTTACGTACTCCATACAACCACAAATCCCAAGCACTGTGTGTTTATGACACTTCCATTTGTTGGTAGAGGGTGGACTCCTCTGGGGAGTGAATCTGCTTGTGGGGGGCAGTGGATTTTGGACTGTCAGCAGTCTCACTGAAGGGGTTGGATGATGGTTGGTGTCCTAAAGGTTCTTCAGGAAGAGATGGGACCGTCCCTGCAAGACAACAGAAAGGCTTCCTTTGAGATTTCCTTGTGTTCTTGCTTCTGCTGCCTCAGTTTTGTGTGATGCTGAAAGGTCACCAGGGATTATTCTGTAGGTGACTTGGTTAAAGTGGTGGCAGGTGTCCCCTGTGACCTCACTGTTCATGACCTGGCTCCAGTCTGGAGCATCTGCTACAATTTCTTTGCTCTCCAGTGATGTCCCCTCTGCCATGGCCAGGCTGGCAGTGCTCACCTTGGCTGGTGGCTTCTCCACTCCTTCCAGCAGTTTTATCCTCTTGTCCATTTTCCATGGGCAGAGCAGAGAAGCTGCTGCCCTGGAACCACACAGCAGGGTCAGTGGCTGAACTGGACAGAAGATCCAGGCTCTGGTGTTTGCAGTGGGAGTGTGAACAGACTGTGGAGCCTCTCCTGCTGTTGGCTTTGCGTGCCTTGCAAAAATCCTGCTCTGTTCCCAGAGTGCCAGAGGGGCTTTCCCCACTGAACTTCCTCTTGTCAGCTGCTCTCTGCTGGCTGTTCTGTCTGTACCTGGAGTGCAGTCACAGGAGCAGCATCCCCCTGTGCACATCCTTGTTCATTCTGGGTTGCATTAACACAGAACTCGAGTTGCAGGTCGCTTCCCCAGCTGGGTATGACAGATGCTATTGCAGAGTCAGCAAGGTTTCCCTTAGTTCAGAGGGCTGTTTCTTCCTTCCCTTTTTATGTCAGCACTGCAAATTACAGGAGTGTTGGGATCCTCATTGGGCTATTTCAAGGCAAATCTGAGATTAAACTTTGTATTGCTCAGGTTGACTTTAGATAAGAGTTTGGCCCTTCTTAAACAGCTTCATCAGATACAGAATCATGCCTGCTTTCACTAGGTGCACATGAAGAGTTAGGAGTAGACCTGGGAGATGCTGGATTAAGTTAGTTCTGCCTTTGTGGCCTGAGAAGCCCTGCCCTGATGGATATGCCTTCATGCTGAGCCAAATACAGTTCATTTTTCTGTCCTGAGTAGGTGTTGCTACTCCTGGCTGTATTTTTGTCAACATTTTACTTGATTTTGTTGTTGTTGCTGTTGTATTTGCTTCACTGGTGGTAAATGGAGTATTTGCAATTTGTGACTTCCAGCTGAGATGAGGAGTTTTGGTGAAGAGGTACAATTTTGAAGAGCAGGTTAAAGGTGAGAGGAAAGAAATGTGGTTATTGCATGTTATTATTTGGAGGCTGTGGTGAAGAAAGCCAGCTGTAGAGAGCCTTGGCTCCATATCTTCAAGGTGGGTACCTGAATGACATGAAAACAATGGGAAATAGTTATCTGAGTTAGCTCACAGTGTCTTTGCAGAGGAGAGCTGTGCTGGCAAGACAGGAATTGGTTGAAATTCCTGAGTTCCAGCTCCTGCTCTCCTCTTTCCTTGACCCTAAGCAGCATTTTCTTACAGACTGTGATTGCAATCCTAGTGAAACAGACTGCTGAGATCCCTGGGATCTTGCAAAGTGTTGGATTGCTGCTTTCCTTTGGATCTGTAAAATCCCCAGTGTGCCTGTAGAGCTGGGAGGATGTAGCCAGCTCCCTGAGGCTCTTTCCCTGTTAGCTGGGAGCTGCTGAAGGCCCACAGCCAGGCACTGGGGAACAGGAGGAGCAGAGACTCTGCTGGAATTCAGGTTACCCAGCTGGGGCCCCGAAATTCTGGTATGTACACACCCAGACACTGCTGGATATATGTATTTTCCCATTTGTGTTTTCCCTTTCTTGGCTGGGTAGTGGATGGAATGAGAACTGAATCATCCATGCAATGTAGCAATGAGTGATTTGTTCCTCTAGCTGTAATTTTCATCTTCAGAGTGGCCAAGAGTGTTGCTCCCATTTGACTTGTGTTCAGTGACATATATGAAAATTCCTATTTTTGAGGCTAGTTCCTAGTAGGTAAATGCATGGAAAATTAATTGTCTTTCACCCTTCAGAATTTGTCTTTCCCCAGTGTGGTGAACCTCACTGAAATGAAGAAGCTGTTTGGACTGCAGTCTTCTGTTGTTCCAGTTTTCTGAACACCAAAAAATACTTAAATTTTATGGGAATACTTAAATTCCAGGGATACACATTAATCTTTTTCTGTATGCTGCATGGGGCTCTCAAAATGCAAGGAAATTGCTCCTAATGCTAAATCATTTTAACATAGCTGCATACAGTTAAATCCAGACTGAAGCACATTCATCTCAGCTAAGTAATGTTTGTAAACCTCTGTGTAGATTCAGGTTTTGTCATGTCACAATTTTTGCATACAGAAGACCAGAGATTCTTCTCCCAGGTGCTAGAATTTAACCTGATTAGATAAACAGCAGATGGGGTGGGACAAGGCACTGATAAATCCCTGGACCCTGGCAAAGCATTTTTTTCTGTAAAGTATTTGCTGCAGAAGCTCTGAGCTTCATGAAGAAGCTGTGCCTGCTGCTTTGACCTTAGTGGTATTTGAAATTTTTAAAAAAGTGAATTATATCGTGGAGAACTAAATCCTGGCTTTCACCAGGATTCTGGAGGTCACTTTCCCACTGCTCCATTTGGGATAAAGGTGAAACTGTGAAATTAGATTGTTATACAATATTTTATCACTAGCAGAATGGTGTGGGGGTTTTGTTATTATTGCATTAAATCAACAGACTTTTATTTTGACTTCTGTTCCATTTGCTGGAAAACGCTCTCCTTAATTTCTTGATTTGGAGATGCTCTTTTCAAATGGAGGTATGGCTACAGTGAGGGTTTTAAAGGTGCTGGGATTTATGTCTTTCATGTTTGCTGAGAGCACCCTGAACATTTCCTGAATAACCACTGTGTTTTATATTTCTTCTTTCTTTTTTCCCCTCCATCTCTTCTTCAGCCTATTCCCATTATTGAGCTGCTTGGGGACCTCCTCAACCTTAAGGGGAGCCCCAGACTATTGGAGAGGCTCCTTTTATAATTATCCCATTAACATCCACAGCAGTGATACAAAGAACTTGTGTGAAATCATTTACTCCTTTACCTCCTTCCCCATCTGAAATAACAATACCCTTCTCCAGAATCTTGCAACTCCCACTGATGATCAGGGCATCTGTATTTTTGCATCCTTGATGTTCCAGTTGTTGGCTATCAGGCTTTCCAGGTAAATTTCAGACTTTGCCTTCATGTGTTAGCAAGATAAAGGTTTACTTATCAGGTTGCCTCTGCTCTTGAGGAAGCACCACCAGCTTTAATTTTCAAGTTGCTATCCTATATTTTAAGGAGTGCTAGGAAAACAGATAATTTTCAACTATTTTCCTTGATTTCTTGTGGGAAAAAACTTGCTCTGCATATTTCTGGAATGCCAGGAGTGGCCACTGCTGTAATAGAGAAATAACAGCTTTGTATTTCCTGTCAGAGATGAAAGACAAACAAACAAAACATATCTTTTTTTCCCCAGTGAAAAGATTTTCATATTTTCCTGTGTGGTCCATCTTGGCCAAATGTCAGTTCTGGGAATTCTATTTCATCTGCCTCAGTGTTTGGAGACTTCCTTGTTCTGCTGATGCTGTTGGTCCTGCAGTGTGGTGGTACCCCAGGGATGAGGGACCTAGTGCTGCAGGCAGTGCTCAGAAATGCCAGAAGAGCTGAGGAAACCAGTCCAAAAAGCTGGAAATGTGCAGTGGGCAGGTGATGCTGAACCCAAAGCTCTCTGATTGATGCCTTCCTTTCTCAGTGTCAGTGAGATTTAGGCCTAATGGCAAATGAGATGAAAACTGTCAGGTCACTCACTTGGGCTTCAGTCCTCCTACTTTTAACTGCCAGGGGACACTGGATTTTGGTTCCCCATGTACTTCTGTGCAGCAAAGGAAGCAGAGTTATAAAGAGAATGAAGGAACTGTGTAAATGACATGGTTATCTCTTGTAACTGAACTTCAGGTCTGAGACACCAGTGGTGTTGGCTGGGAATTCTGTGAATAATTATCACTGTCCAGAATTTATTATTTTTGCAGTGCCATAAGCTTGCAGAGAGATAATCTGTGCTCTGAAGGATTTTCCTTTCAAGAATGTGTGTAGTGAGATCCCGGCTATGCAGATTAGGAATTTTGATTAATGGGGTGGGTTTTCCATCTGGTTAGTGCAGTTTTTAATGTGAAGGCATACCTGGATAAGTGACAGGCTGTGGGAATGTTCCCTGCAGGAGTGATCCAATGCCTGTGCTGAAGGTTTGGTGGGTACTGGCTCTTCCTGCTGCTAGAACCTGGGGTACCAGCCTACTACTTGTGGAGTGTGCAATGCATTTGTTTTCGTTTTTTTCTTCTTTCTGTGACTTCCACTGCAAGATTTATCTATTTCAGAGAGAATAGAAGAGCTCTTTATTCCATATGTAGCATTCACTAGGGATATGAATCCCTGTTCCTGGATAGTATCTCACAGGTACTTACAGTATAGAGAATGAAGTGTCAGCTACTGGTGAAATTCAGATTCTCTCCTTCTGCTCCATCTGTGAGTTCTGTCACTAGACAGCAGCAGTGAGTGCTGCAGCAGGCATTCCTGCCTGGAATGTAGTCTTTAGATTATCCTTGCTCATTGGGGGTGATTTACTGCCATCCACTCAGGCAGCATTACCTTCCTATTTGTCTGAGTGTGTTCAGACTCTTTGCAGTCTCTCCTGTGTTGTGCCATTTAGCAGTTATTGGCAATGAAAGCATGAGAATAAATCCATGTAGGGTGTGGCTGTAATATGGGGTACAAAGGAGGTGCAATACTCATGAGGCTGGAGCAGAGGAATGCTGTTGGATCAGATGAGAGTGGGAATGATGAAGTGAACACTCTGTCTACAGCTTCTTAAAGATTGATTTGAAAAAATAATTTTGAGATAAATACATGCTGTATTTAATTTTTATTTACTTTTATGCCTCTGTAATTTTTATGATTTAATTAAGAAATGGGTTGAGAAGCTTCGGTCTGTCTACATAAGTCTGTAAAGCAGGTAGCTCACCTGTAAGTTCTCAGAAAGTTTATATATCTACCACTATTCCTCAGTTTTGTGCAGAGGAGTTTAGGATTTATCACTGTGATGGTCTTAATTTAGGAGTATGAGAGGACACCTTTTGCCAAGGACCAGATTCCAGCTGTTTTCAGTCCCTGGAGCTCTGAGGCTCAGCAGGCCAGGGATGTCCAACTGCAGAATTTCACCTGGCTTGGTGATGCTGACTCCTCTCTCAGAGCAAGGCAGGAAAGGATGCTGAGCTGCATATTTTGAGGCTAGGGGCACTTAATGTGACTTGGAGAATGCCCACCCTTGTAATAGCTGTGTCAACTCCTGCAGTCAAGTGAATTTGTGACAGTCTTGCTTTCATGGGATAGAAAAGAAATGGAATGTTTCAGTCCTCATAACTACAGGGAAGTGCTTGTAAATGTGAGTGGTGGCTTGGCCCCCAAAAGGCAAGTAAAAAAATCCAGTGTGGGTTGTAATTCAGATGCCTAATTTCTGTACTTAATCATCATTTTGGGGGCCTGACTCATAGTTTTTAAGTGCTAGGGATTGCTATAGTGAGAATTACATATCAGCCTATAATTAGATGCATTTTTTAATTAAGGAAACTGCAACAGTGAAGGGAATAGAAGAAACAAAACCAATCTGGGCATTCCTTCATAGGTCATATTATTGAACATTTTGTCGTGGCAGCCAGCAAGCATCTAGCACAAACACACTTGCTGAGCCTTATGGACAAATGCTGAACATCTCCTCCAGGTTTATGTATGCCCAGCTGGATGAAGCAGTAAAAATGCACATGAGATATTTATTCTTTCTGTCCTGTTTAAGCCATTGCCTTTTAAGTGTATCCAGAAGGGAATGGCAGAGTGTGCTGTTCGAGCTTTCTGATCCACAAATGGTAACAACAACAAAGAAGTTAAGCTATCAATAGAGAAATCACATGTTTTGATAGATCTGTTTAGACAACAGAACAAGTGGAAAACACTTATTTAGTGTAGTTCAGTAAATGCTAATGGGTTCAGCATCTGAGAACATGTTTCTTTTTGCCTTGGGTCTTTGATGCTTTCCCTCATTTAAAAAAAAACCAAACAAACTGTTTTGTGCTTCACTTGTCTTACAGGCCATTGCTACTGAAAGTCTGGTACTAAGAGGGTTGAGTTTGTTGTTTTCCCTCACCTAATCTGTGGGACAACGTTGAGTTGGTTTTACAAATTCAGTACAAATTCTGTTTTCTCGTCTGCTGCAGAACAGCAGATCTGCATCACAGAGAAAAGCAAAGTTCCCTCTGCTGGTGTGGAGGGGACTGGGCTGCTGGGGTTCCAGGGGCTGTGGGCTCTTCTCTGTGGCATAACCAGGAGAACACCTGCAGTGTGCTGTCACTTGAAATCAAGGGTCAGCCTAGATGAATATGAGCTTGCTCAGCCCTTTAGAGCTTCGTCTGTTCTTTCCCAAAGTACTTTCAGCTTAATCATTTGGTTTCAGGTGGTGTCTTTTGTGGCTCTGCAGTCTGTCTGGTGAGAATCTTACTCCTTTCCATTTAAGATCAATGACTTGGTTTGCCTTTGAGAAGTTAAAAAAAACCCCAAAATCCTGAGAAATAAGTTGTTTCCACTCATGAACTGCTGCCAGTGTGTAGGTATTTATCAAAAACCTGGATAACTGCTAAGAACAGATTAGCTTTAAACAAGTTTAAGGAAGAAATAACTGGGCATTATAATTTCATCATCACTTTTTTGGGTCTAAAGTGAATGGGCTGAATGTATTGCAGAGGAAGATCTCCCAAAACACACTGGATGAGTGACTGAGCACATAAACATCATTTTAACAGAAATTTAAAACCAACTTTCAGGCAGTATTCCTGTCTTAAGATGCCTTGTTGCAGCACTAAGTAGGTTGAATGATTTATTTAGTGAATTTTTACTTTTATTCTCATACTGAGTAGATACTTTGGATAAATTTCTTGAAGGATGTTTAGGATTTTTGCTTGCTCCTTTTAGCAGTAGCTTTTAAATGTTGATACATTTAAAAGACCATAAGTCTTCAGAAAGTTAATTCACAGTTCTGGGTCTTCTGGGCTTATGCTTTTCCTGAGCAGGCTGATACACCTCCTCTGAAAAGAGGAGTGGGGAGGCACCCTTGGGATTTCTTCCCTCCTTTCCCTGGTCCTGCCCTCACATCCCTCCCTGCCCAGAGGTGGTGGCTGTGCCTGCTGTCCCTTGGGAATTTGCAGGTGACCTCATGGGCATGCCAGCTCCAGAATAACTTGTGCCCTGGTGTTTGGGAAGAGGATTTGCCTTAATGCTTTGGATCATTCCCAGAACTACCTCAGCTGTCACCAGCAGCTCTTCCCACTTCAAAGAGTAATATGGTCTATAAATAGTGGTGCAAATCAGGCTTTGGTTGTGTCCCAGATCCCTCAACTTCTTTTGTCCCCGGTGACAGGACTGTGGAGGGAGAGGCAGCAGGTGCTGCCCCAGTGTCCAGCCTGGGCAGGCCAGGGGGCACAGCCCTGCCAGCATTTACTCTTGTCCTGCTTGCTGGCTGCTCTCAGGAGCAGGGTGCCTTCCTGCATATATTCTAATTCTCATTTAAAAGCTGAGTTTTCTCTTGGGGAAAAAGTGTCAGAACCCTCTTGTTGGCTGAAAGGAAAGGACTGCAGAATGCAGTGCTCCAGAAGGAAAGAAAATGCTCTTGGAGGGCAGGGGGGAAGGTGGTGAGATGGAGACACTTTGGGAGGTTGGAAGGGAGATGGAAGATTGCTAGGGCCTAACACAATAGAGACAAGGAGTTTGTAGCAGCTGGGGCACTGAAGAAGAAGAAACATAAAAAGCAGAGGATAAAATAAAGAAACATTTAGGTGAAGCAGAATAGCAGAGAAAGGCCATAGTTAGGAAATTTGAGAACAAGTGTGTGGCTACATCAGAAAAGCTATCAATTAAAGGTGAAACATTCAGTGAAGTGGGCAATTTAAGGACTTCGCAGTTGGTTAAGCAAGACAACCCAGGGAAGTAACAATTAATTAAAACAGCGTGAGGTAAATTATAATTTCAGTGAAGAAGCTCAAGTATCAGATGGAAGCAGATCACTTGAGTAAATTGAGGGTCTAGTTTCAATGACCAGAGGTATAAGAGAGGCTATGAAACCATAATAGGAGAGAGCATTTTCATACCACAAGATAGGAGAATCATTTTGCTCTAGAGATGACTGTTGAAGTGGTGAGATTTGGAAGTGGAGTGATGAAATATGTGGAGTACAGCCCACTCACTGCAGCTATCTCTGGTACCTGTCCTACTTAAAAGCTGTGGTAGGGAAAATGTCCATATGGTTAGCAAAAAGACAGGAAAACAACATTTGTTGCTCTGTTTTTTTTCATTCTCTGATTGCATTTTGCCAACTAGACAGTCCACAGGCTTAACACCTAGTGAACTTTGTCTGCTGAGGGATAGATTGCCCTTTGGGGCACCAGCAACTCAGCCTGAGGCATGATGAATTACAGCAGGCAATTCTTTGACTTCTCAAATCTCAGACTGGGGTTGGTTACTATGGTTTTGGGGTGAGACTTTGTACAAAAGCATGCTTTGTTCTGTCTGGATGCCATCCATGGCATTTCTGATGAGATGACTTCTCACTGTATGTTCTAGTAGGATCATACACATTGTTGGCATTAAATGGATGCATACATAATGCACATTATGTAGAAAGAATTCCAAGCTTCAATGTTCACTGTTCTGGGGATGTTCAGCTACTTCAGAAGTCCTTGGCCACGTGCACTGGGCCAGTTTTGGTTCCAAGCTTTGGAGCAGCTCTGGGAAGGTGAGAGGTTTGTGGGGGTGGATGTGGAGCTTCTACACTTCTGGTTGTCAAATGTCAGCATCTTTCCCAGAGTGATCTTTCTGTGCAGGAGGCAGAGTGCAAAGCAGTGAAATTCTGGGTCTTGGGTGTTGTCTTTCTCCCTCTTGTGCAGCATTTCCATCATGTAGCTTCTGCCCCAAATATGCCTACTTCCCAATGGTTGTAGGAATCCTGTGGGGATCTGCAGGAGATTTGTGAGAGGTGTGCAGCGTAAATCAGCTGAAAATGGACTTTTATTGCAGTGCATGAAAACACAGAAATGTCTTTAGCAGGAATAATTACTACATCAGGTCCTTCTAGTTTAGTTTCCTATCTCTGTCAAGGCCTGGCACCAAATGCTGCAGTGAAAATCATGCAATGAAAGCAGCAGTAGTATGATCCCCCAAATAAATCAGTGTCTCAGGTTCTTAGCATTTTGAGACTTCATTTAGCCTTCACTGACTTAGTTTAACACCTCATTCCAAATTACTGCTGTTACTTATGACAACCTTTCATGTTCTTGGTGCTAACATAAACAATCAATTCCTTCTTAACCTTCATTATGCTTAATTAAGGAAGTGCTGGTGCTCTTGGAATGGTTAGTTCTTATATTTGTCTTATTCTTAGATTGCTGCTTAATCACTTTAAAAAAATGTGTTTCCTCTTTGGCTCATACACCCTTTTTGTACTAATTTGCTTTTTTTATCTGGTTGATTTTTAGATTGTGACATTGTACCAGAAAACAAAATGCCACCATGCTGTTGAAAATGAAATAGCTCATCTTCAGCTCTGTATTAAACAGTTTAATTACTGTGGAAACTGAATTATTGTTCTCCAAAATTGTTCACTTGTTCTGAACTGATCCTTTTTTTCTTTTCTAAATAATTCACTGTTTATGTTTCTTGAAATGAGTAGCACAGACTAACTGGCCATGATTCAGTAGAGCTCTGTAACTTGTCAATGCTTTCTTGAGCTGCAAGGTGAATTTTCAAGATGAATTTGAGACCTAAGAAGGTGGCAGTTGGACTGCCCAGTTGGTGGCTGCTCTCAAATCACCTCTCTCAGGCCTGGGAGCTGAGGATCTGTCAAAGAAAAAAGTATGTTGGGTTAACTTTTATGTAGTACACATCCTGTAGGTATGAACATGGGAGTCTTCTCAGGCAGGTCAAGAATCTGACATTTATTTTCCTGATAGGGCTCATTTTTTACTCAGCAGCAGGAAGGAAAACCCCAGACTCAGCCAGTTCATTGTGGAATAAATCCACTGCTGCCCCAAGAAGCTGGGGACAGAGGGGTCAGAAAGAGAGAATGTCCTGAGTGGCCATCTCTTGGGGCCAGGGACTGTGGGATTCTTGTTTCCAACATGCAGTTTCCACAATGTTCCTAAAGGATTATGAGCTACTTCCAGTCCAAACAGAGTTCCAGATCCATCAATAAATTGGAGAATCTGCCACCTTCCTTCCTCACTCCTCTCAGGATCCTGAATGCAGAGTTTCATGGGCTGGTGGTTTTATTGATTATATATTCCAAATCAGGGCTTTCTTATTAGTGAATAGTAGATGCAGCTGTAAGCTGACCCATCAATGCCTGTGCCAAAAATTATCCCTGACACTTCAGGAATCTCCCAGGTTGCTTGCATCACTCTGTGTTGCCCCTCCTATGGGTGTCAGGGAGATAGCTATGAGTCTCCCAGTGGACCCAGAGTTTGTGATCCAGGGATTTCCTTGAGTCTTTTCAAGGAGGTTTCTGTTCCCAGCACTATGCCAATTCTTCTGGAATTGAGAATGTGGATTCCTGAGTAAAATAAGCTCAGGTTGAATACACTAGCCTGAGAGACTGCATGGCTGTGAGTTTTATGTCTTGCTTGAAAGAGCTGGTTTATAAATTCCTCCCTCAGATCTTTTCAGAAACCCTAGCTCAAGTATTTTTAATATTTAGCTTTCTTTGGATTCTGGGTAGTCTGTGAAAACTGGAGCATGGCTGCTAATTAAACTTAGGGATTCAACAGCGCTTCAACCCAAAATAGTTTCCTGTGATATGTGTGGCTGTATATGTCAAACTCTTCAGGCTTGGCTTTTATTTAGAATTTCGTAGTGTTGCAGTATATATAACTCTTGCAGGCATTTCAAGGTGACGTGTTTTTTGCTTTGTTGTAGTATGCTAGACAGCTCCCTAAACAGCAACAGGTCTCCTGTTTACTACCTTTACTCTAATGGATCCTGTAACTGGGCTCTCTCAGAATAAAGAAGTCTGTAAAGGATGAGAAACTCAGTCAGAAAGAGGAGGGAAAAGTAAAACTCCAGACTTGATTTCTGCCAGGAACATTTCCTGTAGCTGTTCTGCAGTGCTTGGAAGCCCAGCCCAGGGTTTCCCAGGCCCACCCACTCATGCCTGTGCAGGGAGATGTGGTTGTATAGCTGGGGGCTGCTCTGACAGATGGCAGAGGCAGGAGAGGTGGATGGAAAAGAAAACATCTTGGCAAGATGGGTGGGATGTAGTCATCTCTGTGGTTTGTGTCTGACAGGCTTTTAGGACTCCTAATCTCATGTGGAGTGCTAGCTTGTTAAAGGCCACCAGATTGGGCAGAGGGAGAAGTTGGATAAATTAAATTTTCTGCCAGGACTTCAGGCCTATAAGAGCTTAGTACATAAATCATGTTTATCCCCTAGGAGGCTGTTTGATTGCTCTGGGTAATGGGATTTGTGCATTCCTGGTTTATTCCCAGCAGCACAGAGCATAGCACAGCAAACTGCTTAGATTAGGATTGACTAAACATGCTTCCTGCCTCATGCTCACCTCTTAAAACAGCTCTCTGTTTTCTACTTCTGCTTCTTCTGTGTCTGTGCAGGAAACCTCTCCACCCCAGAACCACTAAAAATTGTGGTGTGTTGTGAAACTCTGTTTGTAGTGAGGGCTGCCAAATACCATTTGCTAAATGATAATGGCAAAACGTGCAGTGGGTTGAAAGTTGTAAATATGTGATAACGTTGATGGCTGGAGCTGTTGGATTATATAATATACAATGTGTAATATGTAAGGACTGTTTCAGAGCCCTGACAAGCTGTAGTGGTGCCTGTGAACTTCTGGGAGCTTTGGAAATGGGGGTTTTGGAAACTCAGCTTTCAGTGCCACGTGAATATTTGTAGCGAAAGCCAGGTTTATGTTCCTTGATTACACTGGAAAATTCTTTCTTGTGGGCTGGGGGAAGTTCTGCCAGCTCTTTTTAGGGTCTGGAACAGCTCAGATGATAAGCCTCTGCATGTATTTGGAAGCAGCTGTTGAATAATAGAGATGTGGGTTATGTGTTTAGATGAAACAAGGAGTGCTTAGATCCCCACTGCTTGAGTCTGACCCAGGAAAGTGCCAGTGTTTTACACAGCCTGGAATCCACGTGGGTGTTTGTGATGAGCACTGGATTGGTGCTGTCTCTGTCCAGGGGGACTGGGCTTGGGTTTGTTTCCCAGTGAAAGAGTGGAGTGACTCAGAAATGAGATGATGTGGGAGGAAACGCAGAAAATATCTCCTGGACTCTGCTCCACCTCCTGTTAGAGCCTCCTGAGGTTTCTTTGCCATAGTGAGCGTTGGACAGAGAGGGGGTTTGAGAATGCTTTAAGTAATCCCAAGAGGCATTTTACAGGGAGTTGTTAGTAAGTTGACAGCACTGCTGAGACCAAACGGCAAACGATTACTTCTGCATCAGTATTTTGTCCTTTCTAATGTATTGCTAATGGGAATGAGGCAGTGTTTGTTACTGAGATATGTTCAAAAAGAAGAAAAAAATCACTTTCCTGAGTGGTTTTGCTCCTGCAAAATGGAGCTTTGACCATCTCTAGCCAGTTAATACAACACACAGCTGTCACTCAGCCGCTGGGAATGGAAGTATGAGAGTACCAAAAGAAATTCTGTCATCCAGCATTTGCTTCTGTTTTTGTTTCATCATAAAAGAGTCTCTGATGATCATCAATAAACTTCATTTTCGGGTTTCACTGGGCCTGCAGGAGAGAAAGGTGTGAAGATAAACAGGATATGTGGCCTCTTGTCCTTGAACAAGGAGGTGATTTGTGAAAGCATCTCAGCTGATCTTCCCTGTAAGAACAGACTCATTTCAACCCAGAGCTGCTGAGGTCTTATCTCATCCAGTAAGTCTGTAAAGAGGCAAAAGGATTCAGCTATGATGGAGTGCAATATGAGTGCAAGATGATTACCATTTAACTTTTTTTTATGATTTCACCAAGAGAGACTTAAAAAGATTTGGAATTGGAGTTTCTAAGAAAAAGAGGTTCCAATTTGGATAAGTGTTTCCTTTATTTTAATCTACTTCATGCTGATTTTATAGCACCTAGCACTCAGCCAAGGTTTAAAACACATTAGCAAAATTTTAAAAAATTAAGCTTTTACCTGCAAACAGGAATTGCAAGTTCAGGGTGTGTTTCAGATAAATGGCTCTGTTTTAATCTGATAATTTGACCCTTTTTGTTTATCTATTAGAAGCCATCTGTCAGCACACGGAAGGACCACTGAACTCAGTTCAGAAAGATCTCTGGATCCTTGGCCAAGTGATGGTCAGCTGTTTACAGAAGTGATGTTGGTGGTTGCAGCAGCTAGGGGTGTAAGTGAAGTCCAGTGTCAGTGCTTGGTGATGCATTAAATCCTGGCTTTCATCCAAAAGCAGACTATTACAGCTTAACTGGTGTATAATTCTGGGTGTACAGAAGTAACAAAGAGCACACTGTTTTGTCAGTGTCCACTTCAAGGAAGCTAAAGCAAAGCAGTATTTGGCATTTATGGATTATTTTCCCCTTTTCAGTCAGTAGGAAATGTGATATAACTGGAATCTCAAATCATAATCCACTCACTTTAAGAAATTTCTCTCACTGGCAGATTTCATCCGCATTAAACAGAATAATAGAAGTCTTAAGGGTAGTGAGTTCCTACCAGTTTAATGAAAAACTGGATAAAAGAGAAGAGGTCAAGGTTTCCAATTTTTTTGGCCTCCTATTTGAGTGATCAGCTCATCCTGCTGGCTGGTAGGCATCAGATGGATAAATGCTTCCTAACCAGGCAAACCTCATTCCACCTCCTAAACAATTGACAGTTATGAGATGTGGGAAGCAGCTTCTGAGAAACGAGAGGAAGAAGTTTCTCTTCAAAACTGGGCTTCCTTCAGATTTATTCATCCATCTTTGATAGGTTAAAACTTCTCTGCAGATGTGCACCTTCATATGCCTTTGAAAATATATTGTTTTTTCATGCCTTTTCCTGTGATACTTTTACATATTCTTGACTCTGTCACATGTACAGGCAATTGTATAGGCAGGTTGCCAGGTCACCTGCAGTTTTTGCATCAAAAACCACTTGCAGTGACAAGTGCAAGTGTATTCCTTTCCTCTTCGTTTCTGTTGTCTCATCTTTTAGGAAATCTGTATAATAAAGGATTTTTTTTCCTTTTGCCTAGTTCACCTTCTGTCAAGGGGCATGGCTGAATTGATCAAATTAGTGAAAAGCACTCAATGGACTTTTTGGGATAGGGCACTTCTGCAAGGAGCATTACTTACAGGGTTTTTATCTGGGTTGCAGGAGTAGGTGGAGAAGTCACTGTGGTGTGATAATTGACTGCTTAGATCCAGGTGGGACCTATCAACACTTCTAGATAGTGCAAGCTCAAATGTAGGATTAGAGCTGCTCAGTTAATTTTAAGTGAATCTCCTTCTCCTGAAAGAAAACAGCCACCCTGTGCCCCTGTTGAGGCCAGATATTTCTCTGTGCTCGTGGTGGCACAAAGCAAGCAGCAATTTCATTGGAAGGAAGGAGGGAAGTGGTGGGAACAACTAATTTTTCCCTCCTGCAGCAGTACCTCACGTAGTGTAACTCTGTGTCTCAGCTGATGGTTCTGCTGATTTGCAAGACAGCTGTTCATTAATTTCACCTCACATCTGTGAAAACTGCTCTCCTGCCAGGTTTATAAGATTAAAAAAAAAAAAAAAAAAGATGGCACATGTAGCAATTAATCTCCTCCCCTGCCCCATTTCCCTTTGCCTCTGAATTCTCTGTGACAAAGTCACCCATCAGTGCAGCTGTTCCAGTTCATCTTTCTGGCACTGTGGGGGATGTGTGAGCAGAGATGAAAAACCATCAGATGGGGCTGCTGGCAAACAGGATCCTTCCTTGGGATGCTGCTGTAGGCAAGCAGAAGAGCTGCAGTCCCTTTCTCACAGCTCACCTTTGCTGCAGAAGCCTCCACTGATTTCTTAGGGTCTGGAGGAGCAGGCCTGGCTTCATGGATTGGAATAAGGCTGTCAAATGTAGGTGTGCTTGTCTAAGGCAGTCGTTCCTTTATGGTCTTTAGAGGGGAAGTAGGTGTTTATTCTGAGATGAAGCCCGCCCTAAAAGGTGTGGTCTTTGTGAGGAAGGCTTGGAGTGACCTCAGTTTGCATTTCAAAAACTGTAAATGAGATGAACCCTGTGTCTTCTCTGACATACTTGTGTTTAGGGGCTGGTGGTGGTGGCATTAGCAAAGCAGAGGCTCAGTGCCTCTGGATTTCAGCATTGTGTGAGGTTTCTGTCTGCCACCCAGAAACCATCCTCTGAGCTCGTGCTCGGGTTCCTCACTTCAGGGAATGGGACTGCTCATTGCAGTTCCCAGCTGAGATTTCAATTCACTGCTGCTGTCTCTCCTGAATGTGGTTGGGAACAAAACAGACAGCTCAGAGACATCCTGCATTCCAGTAGATTTTACTGCTTGAATAATTTGGGTATCTTTGCTACTGCTAATAACAATTTGTGGTGGTTTCCTTATAACACAGCTCTTGTATACATCTGACATGAGAGTCTTAGAAAAACCTCATCTGACCAAGTCCTGGAATTCATACTCTGTAATTCATAGCTTATAATTTGTATTTCAAAGCTTGCAAGCATGCTTTGTGCACAGGAATTTGAGGCAAGTTTGCATGAATCAAAATGTGTTTCTCTGAAAGGAAGTCAACAATCCTGTGTTGCAGTAGCCTTTCAGATCAAAGCTGCTCCATATTTAAGTAAAAGAATTGGCAGGAGGAAAGGCAAATGAAAAGCTTGTCAGGTGAGCTGGTAGACTTTTATTCACTCAGTTACAGAATCATAGAATGGCCTGAGTTGGAACAAACCTTAAAGATCATCTCATTCTGCTCCCCTGCCATAAGCAGGAACACTTTCCACTAAACCTTTTGCTGAGAGCCCCATCCAACCTGGCCCTGAACACTTCCAGGGATGGGGCAGCCACAGCTTTTCTGAACAACCTGTGCCAGGGCCTCACCACCCTCACAGGGAAGAATTTCTTCCCAATACCCAATCTAAACCTACTCTCTGTCAGTTTGAAGCCATTCCCCCTTGTCCTGAAACTCCAGACCCTAGGAAATTGTCTCTCTCCATCATTCCTGTTGGCACTCTGCAGATGCCAGAAGGCCATAATTAGGTCACCCCAAAGCCTTATCTTCTCCAGGCTGAAAAATCCCAATTCTCTCAGCTTTATATCCTGGTTTCTTCTAGTTCACAAACATTGTTCAATCAAAAAGGCAGTCCCTGCCAAATTTTACCCTCATCTGTATTTCTCCAGTCTAAATGTGCCTACATGTACAATCAAAATCATATCCATTTTCTATGACACTTCAAATGTGTCTAGAAGAAAAATGTATCACTTGTATATTAAAAAAAAAAAAAAAGACTTAAAATCACTCAGAGGTTAGGATGGGGTGCTGCAATGACTGACAGCTCAGATTTTACCTTCTAGAAGGCAGCAGGGTTTGTTTGTTCAAGGCCAAGGCAGCAAGGATAGGGTAACCACATCATCCCCCAGGATGAAAAAAAACCAGTTTCATATTTCTTTTGCAGTCTGGGAAACAGAACTGTGAACTCTGTGTGGGTGGCACAGATCAGATTTTAAAATAGGTAATGAAAACCCAAATATTCTCTGGATAAATCAAAGTAGGTAGGGAAAACTATATTCTGAGGTTAAAGAAAATACTTTATTTCCCTTTTGGGCACCTCAAAAAAGCCTGGAAAAAAATTCTAAGAAGATACTGATGATGCAAAAAAGGTTCAAGTTCTTGATTTCATAGTTTCCTTCCTAACTATTAATTTGGCAATTTGTTGCAAATTATCATTAATTTATAGTTTAATTTCTTACTTTAAAAAGTCAGAGCATCTCTGTTGCTAAGCTAATGAAGATGGCTTTCATGAATTGTCCTTATTTTGTTATATTCTATTATATCTATTATATTATTTTATTATATGGTCTCTGCAATGCAACCTCTTTCCTTTCATGCAGGTTGCTGTGCCAGGCATGATTTACTGACTGCAGCCTTTTTATTGTCCTGATAATTTTCTTCTCTTGAGGAAGCTGGGGAAATATTACATGATCCTTGTAAAGTCCAGACGCTAGAAATTGCTGCAGGTGGCATTGAAATAGGCTGAAAGTTTCACATCAAGAAATAATATGATAATAAAAGTGAGGAGGAAAACGGTCATGACTTTAGTCTTTGTAAAATCTTACCATATTGCAGAGAGCTTGACTGGGGAGTAATTTAGATTATCTCTGTTCTGCTCTGTGGCATCCACTCTTCATATTTCTTTTTTGTTGCATTTAGACCAAGTTAGCTAACTGGGTATTTTCAGAAGTGAACCTATGCACAGCAATGTATTCTTGATTTAGATGTTGTGTTTGGCAAAGGTCTTAATTTTAGCTAGAGCTTCAGCTATGACTGTTGTCCCAAAACCCCAATTTGGTATGCTTTTGTGGATATGAAGAACATTTGCACTGGCCATTCTCTGATTCATTTGGTGTTTGTCCAGGTGATCTTTCCTAAGAGGGAGGTTTTAAGATCATATTCCCAAAAAATTGTGCTGAGGATAATTTTCAGTTTAATCTTGAGTGGGGTGGTACTCCTGGAGTATAAGGTACTTTAAACACCATGAACACCACAAAGTCTCCGTGAATTCTTCAAGCTAATCCTCAGTTACAAGTATTAGATTGAGCTTTTTAGGAAAAGATAATTTTAGGAAAGAGATATTCAGTGTGTGTGACCAAACCCAACAATGCTTTCACAGAATACTCAGAAGCCAAATGCCAACTGCAGCTCCAAACTCAGTCACAGTAGTAGAACCAGTGATTTTCCTGTTATTGAATGGCTTTGTAGAATTCTGTAGGGCCATAAAATTCCCAGACTGCCAGCTTGGAGCAAAAAATGGCCACAAGTAGAGCCATTATGTGGTGTTTGAGAGGGCTCTCCTACAGCTACAGGCATTGGCTGCTGCCTGCTCTGGGAGATGGGATGTGAGCCTAGATTTTTTTCTCTTCTTGCATGGCATGGGATGTGTGAGTAATGAGAGGAGGTCAGTTTGTCCCTGCAGTTGGCAGGGGGTGGCTACCCTAGAAATAATATTTCTAGGCTTTAATTAGAATGAAATATTTAGGAGTGGGTCTTGAAAAAGAGAGAATAGCTACGGGAATTATGGAAAGAGTAAAAAGCTTTGTTCATAGCAAGAAATTCAGGAAACTCCAACATTTTTGCTCATCAGATGGGTGGCTGAAATTTCAGCAGCCTCCTTTAGGATCCTTTTCAGGATCTCTTAAAGGGGGCAGGAAAAATAATTTAAAAATCAGCTAAAACCTGGAGTGCCAAAAAATCAGACTCTGAACAGGATTACGAAAGACGATATATTATGAAACTGTGATTTTAGTTTCTCCCCTGCCACTAAAACTTCTTCCAAAAACATGGGGAAACATTACACCAAAACATAATGAGGAGAATTTTAGGGTTAGATTTTTGAGACTGTTAGAGGTGGTCAAGCCAGATGTGTTTCAGAGCCACTATTGATATTAATCCCTGAAGTATTTCCAGTAGGGCATGCACATGCTGGGAAATAGGTGTTGGTTTAGTTGAGGATTCCACGAGGCTCTTGGTAGCTCTTCCTGCCTCTGCCGGGGGGTATGTAGATGGAAGCAATTAATAAATTGCAGTGAAATGGATCTATACAAATCTTCCCTAGTGAACCCAAGCCACCACCTGTGCTCTGGATTCCAGCAGCTCCACAAAACCCTGGCTGTGAGTGAAGATCTGATGGTTTTATCTTGACACCAGCTGAAACTCCAAACCCAGATACTTTTTTTGTTTGTTTGTTTGTTTGGGTTTTTTTGTTTTCTGGGCCTTCAGATTCATTTGATCCCAAAGCAAAACAAGGAAAGTTGAGGTGGATGGGAGCTGCCATGTAAAGGGAAGTTGTTTTCTGTCAGGCTGTGCTGGCAGATCCTGGCTCTATTTTACAATCATCAGATCAAGGTTAGCATGATGCCACCTAAATCCAGGCAGCTGAGCAGAGTCTGACTAAAGCAATTAATTTCACAAATTATTTTTATCTCAGGTTTGGATATGAGCCTCAGTCATTATTTTAATGTTCCATTAAAGCCATACTGTAATGAAATAATAAGTCTCATGTTAACATTTTTGTGCAATGGTTGAATCAATGCCCTTGTTCAGTGAGGGGGCTGCTGGCATTTGCTGGGACCTGCAGGAGCAGCATCGAGCTGTTGTCTCTTCTGTCCTTTCCCCATCCATGTGCTCTGGATCACTCTTGTTTTTTGAACACTCCTAGGCATAGGGACTCCACCACTTGCTGTAGAATCTTTGTGAAGGTGGTTCCTCTTGCTGCTGCTGTCCAACAAGTGGCTCCCCATCAATCTGATCTCTTTCATATTAATGCAGTACATCTCACTTGCATGGATTTAAAAGGAAAAAGCTGAGAGGAAGAATTTTGCTCCCTCTGCCTTGCACAGTGCTGGTGGTACTTACATGCTCCATGTAGCAGAGCATCCCAAGGCAGCTGGAGAAATGGTGCTGTGCTGGGGAGGCAGGAGCCCCCCACCTCAGAGAAGAAACAGCTAAAGAGCTGTGACCTCCTGGCTGACACCCATGCCATGGAATTGTCCATTTTTTCTTTTAGATATTATTTTTGCTGCATTTGGGATGTTCAAAGCAGCTCCCATGTCGCTGTTGACTGGGACTTGAGTCAAAGCAGGGTGCCATTAAGCAGTAACTGTCTGCAAACTGAAACCAGACTGCAAAGTTTGTTAACTTAAGGTGAAGAATAAGTAATTTGGGAGTTCTATGAAAGTTTTGTGGATGAATCAGGTTGAGACCTCAGTGCTGAGGCTGCCTTTTGCTTAATGACCTGCCTGGTGCCCAGTTACAGCTGAAATCTGAGGGGCTTGAAGTGAGATTCTCCTGGGAATGTTGGTCCTGCTTCTCTCACAAGTAGGGATTTGTCCCCTAAGGGCTCTTGGATCTGAGGGCCCCCAGTGCCTTTTCAATCCCAATAGTAAGTCCTCTCACATTCCTTCTCTGAATTGGAGAGAACTTTGAAGCCAAAGCATATTGTCTATGTCCTGCAAGTGAAGGAATGCTTGCAGTGAACTGAGATTCCTGGCTGAAAGCTGCTGCACTTCTGCAATTTCTGTCATAACTTTCATGCTGTACATTTTAATCAAGCTCAGCAAACAGTTCAGTCTCCCTGGTCCTGCAAAGTATCCTGCCATAGGTTTGTATTTGAATCCATTCTGCTTTTAAAGACCATCTTCCTATGAAGCTTTTCTTGCTTGGTAACTTTGGGATTTGGATCAGAAAGAGAGACTTTTAATAATTATTCTTTTCCCAGAGAGCACACACAAGTGCACAAGATTTGTGTTTGTGCACACAGCTTCATACTTGAAGGAGTGGCCTGCCTCTTTCTGGCCCTTCCAGGAGACCCCTACTGCTTTTCATAATAGGTTTATTAATTATTTATTAATAGGTTTATTTATTAGGACTGGTTTATTAATTACTAGGTTTATTATTTATTTATTGACAGGTTTATTAATATATTTATTGTAGGAACTGAAAGAAGGCATTTTAGGGGATGGGAAAGAGTAAGGCTATATATCTCATCTAATAAATAGGGCAGGAGTTGTACAAAGAGCTGTTCTTTAGCTCTTCAGTCTACCCTGGCTAAGAAAAGATTCATTAATATAAAACACTCCCTAGACAATTTTCCACTAAGTTACCTGGGGGTAACTTTTGTGCTTTTTTCTCAACCAGACTTCCAGAGGAGGTGTGAGTTGCAGAATTTCACAGGAAAATTTTAATTTTCTTACACAGTTTTGTTGCAAATAGCTCCAGCTGATCTTGGATTAACTTACATTTTTTGAAAGAGTTGCTGTGGGGATAGAAAAATACGCAGAATTGTTTTCTTTCCACTTGAGAGAGAGAAATAATTTTCCAAAATCTGTGAACTGGTTTGTGGACAGGCAGAAAAATCTCCCCTGTCAAATCTTGTATTTGGAACAGCATTCCATGCCAGCTTTACACTGTTTTGCAAAGGTTATTCAACGAGAGATTTCAAATTTCCTCTAACTTGTTTTTCACAGTTCTGTGCTGAAGGCTTTACTTGGGCATCAGCAGGAGAGTGCTGTGAAACCTTTCCTTGATGGCTGTAGATAAAGCCACTGGTGTTCTTGGGATGGGAATCAGTGCTCTGGCTGACACACTGCTGTGTCCTGCTCAGAGGGACATAAACCAGCCCTGCCACAGCCACCTCCAGAATTACAGACCCACCAGGCTGGGAAGGGGGCTCAGATCATCTCCTGTTCCAGCCTTTTGTGGGAATCAAACCCAGCTGAGAATATGCAGCAGCTTGTCTCTTGTGTCTTGAAGATCTCCAGCCTTGTGGACTCTGCCACGTTCTTAGGGAAGTTGTTGCTGGGAACTTACTGTTAACTTCAGTGGAAGTGTGTCTGAAAAATAATACTCTCACATTTGCAGAGAATTATGGACTTATGGCAAAGTCAATTTTTGATAGGGAAATTTTTTTTTTTTTTCAAATACCAATTTTTAGAGATGAAAAGTAGTGGTAAAACTTTGAAAATGCTAAAATTTAAATTTCTCTGAGTAACTTTATGGTTTTGAATACAATCTCTTCTTTTGCAGAGGAGAACAGCTATATCAAGCATTTTAGTAGTTACTAATAATTGATGTTTTTCTGCATAGAGCTCCTGTGCAGCCACTGGAAATGGTTCCAGTCTCTTTGGGATTACCTTTCAAATATATGAGGAATGTACATGATAAGATAATATTACATTGTAATGGTGGGATTCTGCAGTTCTGTGTGTTTTACTTACATCTGTGAGTGTCACCCTTCCTAGTGCCACCTAGGCTTGGGAAAGATTGGAGATTCTGGACCTTTAGAGCTTCTCATCATTCTGTATTTTAGGATATTAATGGCTGAGTTTGCTGTGGTACAGAATTTTCAGGATAACCAATAAACTTCAACCACCTCACCAACTCTCCAATTTCTACTCAGGCTGAGTAGTATTTTTGGGAAATGGAGGAGTAAGAGGATATGGAATTTCAGCAGGGACACTAACAAGTATAGCCACTCTCTAAATATATCCATCATACTGGGATGACTCAAGCTGGCCTTCAGTGAGGAAGCAACTGCTGGGAATGTAGCACAAGGACATTCAGTAACTGAAGAGAGGTGCCAAAATTTCCTTACAGTGTGTAACTGTGGGGTTTCAGGAGGCCTGCTCTTCATAAATAATGAATATTCTTCATAATACTGAATATTTGTGTACTTTGGATCAAATTCTCCACGGAGCTTATCTGATTTCTGTATGTGTTTTTTACCAGTTTTTTACCCATTCAAATGGGCTGTATAGGATGGAGTTTCTTTTGCTGAATCTTGGTTTTGTTTCTGTGTCAGTCTGAATGAAAATTTAGATCTACTTTTTTCCCCTGTCTATTTCTAAGATTTTCTGAAATAAAAGCAGATTTCCTGGCTCTTCTGTATGTAAAAAAGAGTCCCATGGTTCATCTGCTGGCTGGGAAGTGTGGCTTTGGAGCACCTGAGAGTAGCAGAACACAGATGTGAGGGGTGATGATTAACAGAAATGTGACAAGGCTTCAATTAATACCCCTTACTCTTTTGTTCCCTTCTCTAGGAAGCTGCTGGAAGAATGCTGTGACCCTGGGCAGCTCTTTGCTATGACAAAGATGAATTCCCCCATGGGAAAGAACCTCTGGTTTGATGGGGAATTTTTATATTCTGTCACAATTGACAATGCAACTTACTCTCTCTTCCCACAGGTTAGTAACCATGTTTTATTTTCATTTTAAGTATTAAAATACTAAATGGTAACATGATAGAAATGAGTATAAAATAGGCTGAAGGGTCATCAAGAAATTATATCTTCATTTCTCAATACCAAAGAGCACCTGCTTTTTTACTTCCACATTCTGAAAATTTTGGTTGTATGAATGTTAATACTTCCCTGGCTGCTTTTGGGATGTACACAAGGGATGGGGTCAGCTGTCTTGATTTTTAAAATGTTTGGTTCTGGCTATTTTAAGAGGGTGATTTCTGCATTTCACTCAGGGATTGCAGTCACTGTGAGCCTGATCCCTCACCTACAGTTCCTTCAGTTCACATCTGTGTAGCCAAGATGGGGCAGTGCTTTGTCCCAAGTTTCTTCCAAGTTAATTAATGGCAAACAACATAAGCCCAGTAAGAGAAGCCAGCAGCTTGACTTTGTTGGTTCTTGCTGTGTTTTTGAATGTTGGAAGTGGTTGTTTATTAATACCTATCAAAGGTGCTTGGGGTTAAATGCAGGGGTTTTGAGAGCTAGCAATTTGTAATACTGATCTAGGCTGCTTCCTGTATTTTTAATTAATACAGGAACTGCTACTAAATAGTGAGTTTGTTATATTAAATTTTGTGTTGAATACAAATATTTTATGTGGCTACACACTTAAAGAAAGCCAAACTTTTGGCTGTATTAATTGATTTACCTGCTACTTTAATCTGTCAGATTCAAGGTATAGGGATTTATTCAGCCTCCCAGTGTTGTCATTCACACAGGGCTTCTCATTTCTTGCTGTTTCAGTTAAATATGTAGAGAGTTCTTAATTGTTAAGTTCATCCTTCAAATAAACATCAAAGATGTTTTAGGTTTGGGTTTTTTTTATTTTGAAAAGCAGTTTTTAGGTCTCAAAACCAGAGTTATTATCCTGAAAGAGTTTCTTTTCGTGGGGCAGAGGAGATGGAGCAGCCCCTGCCCGTGTTGACTTGATCCAGAGGAGCTCTCTTCCAGCTGTGTCTTGTTCAGGATGCCAGGTCCTCTGTCTTGTCCCTTGTCCCTGTTGCCATGAAGTGGATGATGGACCTCTGCCTCCCTCAGCCTGCTCCTGGCCTCTGTGTCCCAGTAAACAGAGAGATGCTGAAACCTGCCTGGCAGGTGGATTTTTCCTGCAGTACAGCTGGGAAGGGGTTTCCCAGCTGGGCTGAACTTGTGGAGACCCATAGAAAGTTTCTGATGTGTTGCAGAGCAGTGGCTGTAAGTTTTGTTCATGATGATCAGTGTGATTTGTTGCTACTGTTTTGCCCTGTTTATTGGAGAAAACTGGAATACTTGGCAGAGTTGTGAACTTTGTACCACAAAGATACTGGCAGCAGGTGCTCAAAGTGTGGGTGTCCTCCCCAAGGTTTCAGGAAAGCCCCACCTGGGCTGGCAGAGGGAGATCACTGTTTTGTGATGGATTTGGGGTGGGTTTTTTTCTGATTTTCCATTAAAAGCTAGCACTCTGCTTGGCCACGGTGGTGGCCTACCTCCCTTCACAGCAAAGAGCAGCTTGCTGGACAGGCTCCTTGTAGGGGTTAGAGAGAAATCACAGTCTTTGCAACTCCACTGGTTCCCAGGATCTACAGACCTGTCCCTAAGGTTTTCAGTTGGCCAGAGCAAGAGTAAAGATCTGGGAAGTCCTGAAGAGAGAAACTCCTTGGGGAGAACATGAGCTAAGCAGCTGGGACTTCAGCATCCTTGGGCTTGTCAGGCAGGCTGCACAGGGGCTGGGGAGATGCTCCTCTAGGGTTGGTGGTGGAAAAGGGGAATTTTCATCATCTTCCAGCCCTGGAATGTTCCAACCCAGGAATGCTATCCCTGTAATGAGGTGATGGGCAGTTATTTCTGACAAGTGCTACTCAGTACTGCTCCTTCTTTTCCTTGCAAGTACCTCTGCCTCTGATTTGATGTGCTATTCCTATGCATTTTGCCCAGAGGAATTTTGTAGGCCTTTATCAGACAAAATCCTGGTAGGCTTAAAAGCTAAGGAGGATTTATTTGCAGTAAAATTTTAAATGCATTTTTCTACTTTGTTTGTTTCAAGAGAAGTACTTACCTAAATTTTTCAGGCTCCTGCTTTGAAGAATGGTGTCTATTAGCTTGCTTGCAAGCAATTTTCCTGAAGATGAATATTCCTTTCAAAAGTATCCAGGAACTTAAAACAATTCACAAAATATGGTTAATACTCTGAAATGCTATGGGGATGTAACAGGAATGTCAAGGGCCACAGCTTTGTTGATGTAATTAAAAAAAAAAAAAAAATTCCTCTGGAATAAATAAAAACGGCTCCATCCACATTGCTGGGCTTGAGCAGTTTGGTGGTTGCAGATTTCTCAGTCTTGAACCAGTGACTAACTTATAGGATAATGTAACTCAAAACTAAATAGGGAACTTACTGTGTTTCATGTTATACAAAAATAAATATGTCCAACCTTAATGTGTAAAATGTCATTTATTTCTGAATATGAGCAGTACGAAATAGGATAGTTTTTCTTCTGAGCAGTCTGTAGATAAAATTCTTACAGCTGGGTCAACATCTTCTGACAGAGTGCTTTTCCACTAAAAATGCTGTTTCATGAAAATGTAAATTTAGTATCAGTTCATTCATTTTTCAGTTTTTCTTTGAAGTGAAAAGGTTAAAAGGTTTTGGTGGTGTTATGATGTTTCATTTTAACTTTTTTTTTTTTTTGACTGTAATACTTCAGCTGTTGGAGTTTCTTTTAATCAGCTCTGTGGCTGCCTCTTTTTTCTTCAGACTTTGAGTGATTAAATTATTCCTTTTATTTTTTTCAAGTTTTTGACCCACCAAGGGAGAAATTTGCAAAAGAGAAAAAAGCTTTTATGTGGAAATAGTCATTCAGTGCTCCATTTCAGTCCACGAGGACAAAATTTGATGCTTCAAAGTTTTTGCATGAATCAGTAATTCCAGATGCTGGAAGTAGCTCCTCTTAGTCTGTCCCTCTGTGTCATTTCACCCCTTGTTTTTGAGAATTAAAATTTTTGGAAGTAGAAATGAGACATTGCACTGACTGCACCGCCTTTCCCCTCCTGTGGAGAAACACTGTTCAGCAATCAGGAGAAGCCAGGCTGGCCACTGAGGGTTCTGGGTGACTTGTAAATGTATTTTGGTCACTATTTTGGACCTCTATTGAACAGAACACAGAGCTGTGTGTTGGTGAGTGTCCAGGACAGACAGACACAATTCCCACAGGCTGGAAGTTCAGCATCAGCCCTGCTCCTGCAGCACTGCACTGAGGCACGATGAAAGGCATAACCAGCATCTCCCACCCTCCACCATCTGACTAAAATGGGAGAAACCAGGCTTCCATACATCCCTGCAGTCATTTTTAGCTGCTCTGAGTAAGCAGGATGTAACCATGTGAGTGGCTGGGATGTAACTCAAAACCACGTGAGAGAAACGTGAACTGACACTCATCTGCTTTGGAGTTAGAGAATGCATCAAACCCCAGCTTCAAATGATTTTTTGAAATTATTTTTCACTACTTGCTATCTTTTTCCTCCTTAGAGTTTCAAAAACAAATTTCAGACTGTCTTTAGCATTAGAGAGGAAAAAAACCACTCACCCCAATAGTTAGCTTTTTGTGCAAATGTCTGATTCTTGGTGCTTGTTGGCAAAAGCCTATAGCAAGGAAGAATTGAGGTAGATTTCTGAGGTCATCTTTCTCCATCCTCCAACAGCTTAAAAACCCCAATTAAATCAAATGTAACTTTTCACTCTGCCATATATTGTTTTGGAAGGTAGAGGAGTGAATACATTTCAAAAGAAATTTCAAATGCTGAACTTTAACTTTTTAATCCGGCAAAATAAAATTATTAATTGGAAAAAAGTTTCTATTTCATTGTATTTCACTTGAAGCAGTTAGACACTTTTTGGTACCAGTAAATGGTTTTAAATTGCTAAAATACGATTCCTCAGCTGCTCAAATCTCTTGTAAAGTTTCACTTGCAGAAGCTGACAGTTACAAGAGTGGCTACTTGCACTGAGCTTCTCATAAATAGCCATCACAAGTGGTGCTGGAGAAATCCTAAGGAAATAACTGCCAGCCACAAAAAAAGGAAAGGGAAATGTGGCATCTTTTTCTGGGTACTTTGTAATCAGGATAAAGATGATGTTTTCCAAATCACATGTATAATAATAAATATTTGTTGAAAGTTGAAGTTCTCACCATTAATATAAAGGCAGGGGAAATGTTGCTGTAATTGTAAATGTAAAATGGAGACATTCTCTGACCTTTTTTTGGATTTTCTGAATAGTGTATTGGGTAACAGTGAATTATTTGATGGTTGTGCTCTGTGATTTGTGCTTTTCAGTCACGGTACCTGTTAAATTTTGGGAGCTTATTTGAATTTTCTTGGTTGCTCACAACATCTTTCCTTTAGCCAGAGATTTTGTTCCGTCCTGCTGGTGCTGTTTCAAAAGCGAATTCCCTGCTCTTACAGTTACAGCCTGCAGCAAGTAGAATAATTTCTAATTATTTCAGGAAGAAAAAAAATCAGGTTGTGGAAGGGAGTTTGGTGTAGAGTCTGCAGGCTTTTTCCCCTCGCTGCATGCTGAGAGTAACAAGAAAAACATCCCGAGGAAGGAAATGGCACTTTGGTTCAGCAAAAGGTGAGGTGCAGGAGCAACGGGCTCTGGGAAAGGTTGGGTGCGAGCCAGCTGCTCTGCAGGTCCAGGGTGGAATGTGAAGCTAGAGCTGTGTAAAGAAAGTCAACCCCTTTAAGAGCACAGTGTTACCTTCCTTAGGGCAAACTCTGTTTTGTTGGACTGATCTTAGACCCAGGTGATCCAAAAATTGTGTGTAAAACGGGAAACTGCCTGAAGCAATGCGGGCTGGGGTCTGATGGATGGGCTGCAGTGCTGCTGCCCTTGCTGTTGATTTTGGATGTGCTCTGTTAATTTTTTGCTAGCAGTGTACTCTGATCTCAGTAATGCTCTGTAATTAATAGCTGCTTGGAGAAATAAGTGAAATATTTGCTGTCATTTGTGATTTTTTTTTTTTCTTGATGTCTTGGATATGGACGTAAATTTTAGGTCTACAGACATTCTATTAAGCAGCTTTTACTTCTATTTCCATTAATTCTGCTGTCTAAATAGTACCATCCTTGTCTGCCTTTGAGTTGTATTTAGTTAGGATTTGGGGAAATTTCTCGGTGATTTCCCCTTTGATCCTTTTTTTTTCTTTCTTCATTTTTTTTTCTGCTCCCTATGCCTACTTTAATATGCAAACTCTCTTCTTGATTGGGGCTACATATATTGACTCAAAATGAAAAATGTGATAAACATTAGTTATTGAAAATGTGGAAAATATTGTATACTGAAAGGTGAAGAGGTATTTAAATAAACAAAAGTTGTGGAATGTATTTTTTATTATTTAAGCAATTTCATTATACAGTGCTTTTCAGAAACTGGGAGATGAAATACTGTCTGTAGAGACCTGACAAACTGTGCTCTTTTGGAGCATGAGTCTTTCCTTGAGGGGCTACCTAGAACAGAGGCTAGACAGAGTTAAAGGAATAAAGTAGATATTTATTAAAAGGCCTTCAAAGGATCCACCTTGGGCAGTACAAGAGCCTGGCTGAGGCTACACCCAAGATGGATGGTGTGTCACACATTTTCACACTTTTATAAGTTTGGGCTATTTCCATATTGGGGTTAATTGTCCAATTCCAGCTGGAGGTTATGAAGTCCATCCTCCCAGTTTGCTCTCCTCAGTTCACTGTTGTTTGCACTTTTTGGGCCAGAAGCTGCAGTGGTGTCCTTGGTTCTGGGGCTGGGAGAGGATTGTTTTGTGTGACTGAACTGTGAGGAGAACCTGCTAACTCTTTATATGAGGTTCAGTGTTATACACTAATGCAGCACAGAATCTGGAAAATATGAAAGCTAAAACTTCAGGCATCACCTTCAGTCCTGGACAATCTCTAGCCACTGGCATCAGGGTGATCAAAACAGAAATGTAGCTTAATATTTCATTAAGAGAAACCCCTGCCTTCACTATGATTCCATCCTGACTAATTAAGAGCTGTGTAATTGCAGCAGTTTGTGTGGTGTGTTAGGAAAGCTGTAATAGAGCATCTTCTACTCTGGCTGCTCAGTTAAACAAGAGCCACAGTGTTTCTAAAACTGCTCCGTGGAGACAAGGTGCAAACATACCTGATGGTGAAATTCAAATTCATGCTAAAAAACTTGAGCTGTAACGTGTTTAGTTTGAAGCAATTAAATGAAGGATGGGCAGCACGCCCTTGTTGAAGTGAGTTGAGCCAGACTAAGGAGCTGCTTTCTGTCCCCACTTGACGTGGGGACAGCTTTGGTCAGCCTGGGCTTGCTGAACATCTCCAGCCAGGCTGTCTTGGCTGAGCCTGATTTTTGTGGATTTTATCCGCAGCAATGCACACGCCAAACAGGCTTTGTCTCGGTGGGTGCAAACACATAAATAGATGCTGACCTTTCCAAATGTGACAGAGAGAAAGGCAAGGACTGGATCTGGCTGCAAAGTGTCAGTTTGGCCCCCGGGCAGGGAGAGGATCGGCTGCCCTGACTCAGCCTCTGTGTTTCAGACCCAAAGTGACTGAGCATCCCTCACTCTCTTTCCTAGGTAATACAAGAGCTCCTGTTTCTACTCACTGGCTGCACAACTGAAATGTTCTCCCTGAATTATCCTTTTTCAGTACCTACAGGTCACAGCTACAAATGTTATGCTGTGGGATTGCAAAATAGAGAGCAAAAAGGCTGAACTCGAAGAGGAAGTGGGAAGCGCAAGCAAAGAGGGACAGAGAGGCCCTGGGAATTTTATGGGCCTTTTTGTCAATGTTCATCTGTTTTATGGCAACATAAACTTGCTGCTTTAGAAGGAGGAACTGTTGCAAGCAAAAGAATAATTAAAGGAAGTGGGGACAGAGGAGAAGCTACAGGGACACCAGACTCGTGGTGGCTATAAGTGACTTCAGGACACATGAGCTGCATGGCTGGGAGTGTGAAAATAGAAATAAGGATGGGTTCTAGTCTGCCCAAAGGCAACACAGGTTTGCTTTGTCTGTTTTATTGTAGTTTTATATATCTAATAAGATACTAAAAGGAAATTGTTCCTCCATGCAGAGGTTTTTCTGGCAGTGAACTTGTTTATATACCAAGACTTCCACCTACAGGTGCAGTGAAACCTTTGCTTCTTGAGAAAGCTTTATCCTTTATAGGCTGTCCACCTGTTGGCCTTTCATTTTATTTATGAATTTTGTTATAAAAATTCAGCTTGTTCAGTTTAAAGGTGTTTTACTGTATATGTTACTATATATTTGAATTATTCAGTGATCAGCACATTACATTAATTTTCTGTCTGCAGTAGTTGGCTTTTTTGGTAAGATACTTCTTAAAATAGGCTTAATAGCTGTACTGGCTTATTTGAGGCTTAGGTTTGGGTCCATTTCATACCCAGACCTGGCAGAAGAATGAGTCAGAATTTATAGAATACTACATAATTCTATTTTTCTGTGTTGTTATTTGGCTTCTTGATATGGCTCGTGTAAATTTTCCTGGAATATAGCAGGATACCAGATTATGTTCAGAAGATATTTATTGTGTAGCAGAGATGCAACCCCTCCCTCTTCTCCCACACATTCCTAAACACAGATAGAAGTGTGGCTTAGTGGAGCCTGCAGGCTTGGACAAAGTCAGGGAAGGTTATGCCACTGCTGAAGCTATTAAGAAGGGGTAGCAAAGTTACAAATCTTGTAGGAAGATTATATAGTGACTTTAAAGAGATCCTTTATGTCTTCTTGCTTAAGGGGGAGTGCAAGCCCAGCTGTACATGTAACGAGAGCTCTGCTGCACTACATTTCAGAAATTAACTTACTGTAGCGAGGCATTATTGATTTGGAGTCCTTATAACCTGATATGACATGGAGGGGAAGGGCTGTGGTTCTCTCCTGGATCTACTTTTATCACCTGAATGATTCCCTTGTGGCAGGCACTGGTCCAAGTGACATTTTGGACACAGGGAAAATAACGCAGTCGTGGTTTTCTTCCATCAGGATGCACTGGATAAATCCTGGGTGTGCAGGTTGCTCAGACCAAGAATCCAGGCTGCTCTCTCCTCCTTGATCTACAAAGCTAGTACTCTTTTGGAGTCTTTAAGGAGAAATTTGGAGATTAAATCTGTGCTGCGGATTGTCTGCTGGCCAGTAACAACCAACCTGAGGTGACTTTGGAATGTGGTGGCCAAAGGGTTAGTCTGTAGTGGCAGGCAAAGGCAAGGAAACTGAAAGTACTGGTGTGAACTGGGCCAACATGTGACAGTTAATGGCCTAGTGAATTTGAACCTGTGTAATAAGTGTGAATCCCAAGTGCAGAAAGAAATAGTTCTTTTTAGTGCAGAAATGCTGTCTTTTTTTTTTCCTTCTTCCTCTTCTATAATTTCTTTTTCCTGTTCCAGCATCTCACCATGCTCCTAGTAAAGAATTTCTTTTTAACATCTAATATAAGTCTACCATCCTTAAGGTTTTTCAGAAATATTTATCTAATAATTTTTACAGCTTCCTAATGGAAATTCCACAACCCACTAGGCTGTCCAATCTAGTAAGCTGCTGCCCTTATGCACAGAATGTATTTCCTGACATCTAACTTGAAATTCCCCCCAGCTATAAGTTGAGATGTTTTTTTCTTATCTTTTCCACATATGACTGCTATCAAGTCTCTCCACAGTATTTTTCTCTAGGCTGAGCAACCACAAGCCTTTTACTCAAATAGTTGGGGTTTTTTTTAAAACTTCTGAATGTTTTTGTTTGTCTAGTGGCCTGTAAGGAAGATATGTGCCCATTAACTGTTGGTGCCCTCAGAAATACATTCTCAGATTTATCCTTTGGAATGGTACAACACATCAATACCAAATACTCCAAAGCAGAGCTTCATGTCACCTTTCTGCTTGAACAAGCTTGTATTTAGTGTTGCTGATTATTCTATACTCGGTGTAGCTTGGTACTGTGGAGCAATGCTGCAAATTTAAGTGCTGGGACTGGGCTCAATAGGAGACAGTTTAGGTGAAAGAAGACAATAAATGCAAAGGCTACACAGATCTGTTCTGTGATCCAGTATTATGCCAGTCAAAATGAGAAAGCCAAAGAAATAATTCTTGTGTGAGTATGATGCTCTTTATAACAATTCCCTCAGGCACTTCATGGTCACTCAAATTCAATGTATGGTGTTATTTCACAGGTCAATCTATGCCTGGAGACCTCTGGAGAAAATGAAAATGAGGGTTTCTTCAGGTAGGGTTTGTGGGGAAGAAATACTGCAAAATCCCTTTTTCCCACACGCTAAATAGATAGCTGTGCTGGACCACTATTCATTTTTCTTCACACAAAGGAAAAAAAAAAAAGGAAGAGACCTAGAGAGCCCCTGTGATACTCAGGCCAGAAAGATCTGTGGAGGCAAAATGAGTAACAAAGTATGTGGTAAAATAGGGGAAGTGAAGCCTGGTTACTTCTGAGTCAACAGAAGTGTTCCAGCTGACCTCAGCATGGCCAGGATTTAGCCAGCACTACCCTTTTGCTGAGTGCAATTCTGCTGAGGACTCATAACTTTGGTATTGTGGCTTCTTGGATAACAAATAATTACTTTTTTTTTTTTCCCCAGTTTCTCAGCCTTTTTTTCTATGTGGTGAATGAGTTCTCTTTGTCTAGTCTGACTGAGGGATGATTCCTTCTTCATGGAAAGGACATGGCCCTGTTGGAATGAGTCCAGAGGAGAAACACCAAAGCTGATTACAGGGCTGGAGCAGCTCTGCTGTGAGGAAAGGCTGGGAGAATTGGGGTTGCTCAGCCTGGAGAAGGGAAGGCTTTGGGGTGACCTTCCAATACCTGAAGGGAGCCTACAGGAAGGATGGAGAGAGACTGTCTACAAGGACCTGGAGTGACAGAACAAGGGGAAAATGTCTGCACACTGACAGGGAGTAGGTTTAGATTGGATATTAGGAAAAAATTCCTTACCATGAGGGTGGTGAGGTACTGAAACAGAAGTTCTGCACATCCCATCCCTGGAACTGTTCAAGGATGGGGCTCTGAGCAACCTGGTCTAGTGGACAGGGTCCCTGCCCATGGCAGTGGGGTTGGAACTTGGTAATCTTGAAGGTTCTTTCCAACCCAAACTATTCTCTGATTCTGTGAAATTTTCTGCAACATTTCCTTGAGGTATGATGAGATACTACCACGTTCAGGTATGCATTTACACCAGATTGTTGTCATGGTGCCAAGGTAGTCCCTGTGTTTTGTGAATTCCGTACTGAATATCTGTTTGTTTGAGAATAGACCATCTGAGAGATAAGGAAGCTGTAGAGAAAACCCATATAGTGACAATTAGCAATGTTGGTTTCTCTCTAAAGTTTGATGTCTGCTCCCACTGAGCACTTGTAAGGCTGAGTGCTTTTCTGAAACTTGCTGTTACGTGAAGCCTACAAAATAAATAATGTTTCCAAGTAGACCAGAAACTTGCTTCTTGTGCTTTCAAAGGATCTTTGTTCATCAGAGATAAAAAATGTAAAGGCAAAGGTAGAAGGTGTTCAGCATGGTTCTACTCCAATGTAAATTAGATCCTTCCTACTTGCTTCATTATTAGCGTTTTGATCCTGCAAGGAACTCCTCATTCACAGTACTTAGCTATGCAAGATATAATATCTGGTTTTGTTCTTTTAAATATAAGCCTTTGGCCCTTCTTTCCATTTTTCCTGTACTCTGAAGTCTGATATGCCAGTTACCTCCAATGTAATACTACTCTTGCTAACCATGTAAACTTGATTTTCATACTCATTTGATTTGTAAAATGCATGTTAATAACTATGTCCCTGCTATATTTTCTCTTTTCTTTCCCCTTCTTCTGAGTACTGCTGGCTCTTTGCTTTATGGAACACTGCACTTGATTCTGTCTGCCAGCTCCAGCTGAGGGTGATATTTGCCCAGGGTAAGGTGACCTGAAAGGCCAGCCTGACCTGGCAGGGACCTTGATGTGATGGCTGGTACCCACTCTGGATTGGTGCTTCTGAGGGGAGCTGCAGTGAAGGGGATCTGGTGTAGCAGCTCTGTCAAGTCATTTAATACAGAGATATTTACAGATACGTGAGCTTGCAAAAATGCCACCTTTTTTATTCAGCAGAACTGCTTCTTTCATATCCCACTTAGTTTTATCTTCCCACTGATGAACTACATTTTCATTCCTTCAGAGCATCTCCAGCTATAGAAAAGCAGGTTGGGCTGTAAGTTACCCTACTCCTAAAGAGTGTCATCAGCTTAACTGGGTTTTTTTTACATTTGTCAAGGGCTAATGTTCTACATGACTCTGCTACCCTTACTTCTCCATGGAGATGACAATGTACAAGACAGATCAAAATCAAACCTGATTTGCTTAGATACCTCACAAAGGTCTTGATTTCAGAAGTTCTCATAACAGACACTTTGTCTTTAAATCTGTAAGAGCAAAACTCTGGCCTGTCAGTTGGGACAGGATCTTTCCATGCCTAGTGTCTGACTGAGAGGGGGGAAAATTGTAAAACAACAGTAAATACTCCTTTTGTTGATAGCAACAGATATTTTGGCAATACAGGGTAAGGTGAACTAGCACGTACGTTCTACTAAGGGTGTGTTTGTGGTTAATTCTGTTACAGGTAAGAGAGTGAGAGAAAACCAGTATTTTTTCAAAACTCTCTCATTCCAGTTGTACTTTTGTGCTGGCTTTTGACAAATACATCTGCTGCCCACAGTATCCCTTTGGATCAGTGTCCTCTTCTCTGATGGAGAATGATGACAGCTCCCTGGTCTGCTGCTTCAGTTCTTTATCCTACTTTTCTCACCACATTTTTGTCCCTGTGTTCTCTACTAGGTCTCCCCACCTACTGCTGCTACTCTTCAATCTTTCTCGGTATCTCTTTCTAGTTGGCCTTTTAATCAGAGTTAGGGGATCACCTGACTCCCCACTAATGCTTTTTGGGCAGCTGTCACACTGTGGGGAGTCCACACAGCTTAGCACAGCCCTTAGAGACAGAGTCACTGCAGGGATGCAGGCAAGGAGCACAAATCCCATTTTGCACCTGCTTCCCACACTGTAACACTTCTGGCATCTCTGCTTTATCCCACAGTGGGCATAGGAATATCCTGCATAAAGATGAGGCAGCCCCCTTCCATGGTAGTACTACTCCAATAATCCAACACCAGAGTAATCTGCACACTTGGAGTGAAATTCAAAGTCCTCTAGAAAAGAACATGTTTTCATGGTCAGTTTTTGAACTGTAAAATGATTTGCTCATCACTGGTGTCAGGTAGGAGCTGCAGTTGCTTTGCTGCTGCTTATTCTTTTGTTGTCTAGATGGCTTTTTTCTCGCTGTAGTAACACTGTGAAATAATGTTCTTGTATTATTCTGATAGCTTTGTTGTGGCTTTGAAGGTATAGGAGCACAGATAAAACAAACCTTGTCAGGAGAGGTAGTATTTTTTCATAAAAGCAAGATATGCTTGGCTCTTGCAGGGCACTCCTTCTCTGCAGATCCCACAAGACAGGTTCCACTCCTCTTCTGTGGTGGGATGGCAAGCAGTTACCTGAGGGATTAGCAGAATCTGAGTTTGCTCACTCAGCAAGTTCACTGGTGACACAGAGCTGGGAGGAGTGGCTGATCCTGAGCCCTTCAGAAGGACCTGGACAGGCTGGAGGGATGGGCAGAGAAGGCTGTCTGAAATTCAGCAAAGGCAAATGCAGGGTCCTGCACCTGGGGAGGAGCAACCCCAGCACAGGCTGAGGGCTGACCTGCTGGAAAGCAGCTCTGCAGAGAAGGTCCTGGTGGACAGCAGGCTGTCCATGAGCCAGCAGTGCCCTGGAGGACAAGAAATCCAATGGTGTCCTGGGGTGCACTGGGAAGAGCAGTGCCAGCAGGTCAGGGAGTGATCCTGCCCCTCTGCCCAGCCCTGGTGAGGCCAGCCTGGAGCTGTGTGGAGTTCTGGGCTCCTCAGGACAGCAGAGGCATGGAGCTCCTGGAGGGCAGCAAAGGTGATTTAGGGACTGGAGCATCTCTCTGGTGAGGAGAGGCTGAGGGAGCTGGGGCTGTCCAGCCTTGAGAGGGGACACTCAGAGGGGTCCTCATCCCTGTGTCAGTGTCTGCAGGGAGGGCTCAGAGCAGGGCCCAGCAATGGGCAGGAACCGATGCCCAGGAAGTTCAGCCTGAATATATGGAAGGACTTCTTCCCTGTGCAGTGACCAAGGTTGTCCAGAGAGAGCATGGAATCTCCCTCCCCAGTGATATCCCAGAACCACTGGGACACAATCCTGTGCCATGTGCTCTGGCATGGTCCTGCTTGAGCAGGGAGATGGGACCAGATGAGCACTGCAGGCTGTTCTTACTTCAGCCAGGCTGGGAATCTGTAATCTAGAGGAGAGCTCCAGTGGAATTAAGTTATATGATATGCATTAAACGTTGGGTTTGCCATATCTGAAGGAAAAAGTGCACGATTCTTTGAGGTTTTAAATGGCTGTGTGAGGTTTTGGTACACTCTAGATTGGCCTGATCTAAGCCACAGCTACTTCTAGTCTTATCCAGTAAAATTTAGTGGTGAAAGAGGACCTCAGATGGTGAAGAGCATGGAGGAGTCACTACCCCTGGAGGTGCACGAGAAACAAGTGGATATGACACTCAGTGCCCTGGGTTAGTTGACAAGCTGGTGATCACTCAAAGGTTGCACTTGATGACCGTGGAGGTCTTTTCCATCCTAAATTATTCTGTGATTATGTTTTTCCTTTCCTCCCTCCATTTGTTTCTGTGTGCTGTTGTGATCTTTTCAGATCACAAAAATACCCTGGTTCCATTCTCAATTAGCATTTTGTGATGACATTTGTCTGTGGAGTTTTCAAGTTAATTTGATGTTATTTTAATGTTCTACAGATCAGGGTTTTGGAAGCCATATAAAATTATTTTGTAAAATATCTCATTAGCAGGTCTGGTGTGGTTCATTTTGGAAATCTCCTTAAAACTTGAGTAAATATGGAAAACGTAAGTTGTGCAGGATTCCTGATTTGGCAGCAATCCAAGTCAGTCACTTTATGGCCCTTTTCCCTGCAAATTTAAGAAGTTTCTTCTATCTTCTGGCAAATATGTTAATATCCTGTTGTACTTTCAAAGAAGCTAAATGCAGTACAACTTGCAAAAATGTGAAAGGTATGCATTTGGCTTTGATGAGTAGCCTTTCCACCACAATTCATCGTCTTTCAAAAAGCATTTTCTCTGAAATTATGCTTTCAGACTTTTTCCTTTCGCTGACATACGCCTAACTAGCACTTACTGGCAGTGCACTCCAAATTCCTGTCAGAAGGAGTAAACTTAAAAACCACACGTTTTGCTTTAAAATTTGTCTTTTGATTTTCATGTCTTTATGTTTTGCCTTCAGTGGATGTCTAGCTACTTATTTGAGGGATAAAAAAAGCTGTCTGCAAAAATGATGAGCCGAGTGAAAATTATTTTATACTTTGCTGGTGTGTTAAGAGCAATTTACGCTGTACTTTGATATTCTTCCCACTCTTTTGGGACTTGCAGTAGTTTCATTTGGATGGAGGAGAGAAACTTTCATTTGAGGGAAGGAACAGAAAATAAAGCAGATGCAGTAGAGTCTGTGTCACAGCCTGCAGGTTCTCTAGGGTTTGGAATTCTGTGCTTTGAGTGCCATGGAAAGGCTGCTGGGAGGTCAGATCCCAAACCAAATCCTGGAAACAATCAAAACAGAAATTAAACATACTGTGCATCCAGATTGCAATCAGAATGCTGAGAAATGCTAGCCTAAATTATACTGTATTTAAAATGCATACATAGAATATCTCAAATTTAAAATTCACTGTAGAAATTACAGGCTTTTATGGAGAAAATAATTTTAATTTCTATTCTCACAGCTTCTTGGGCTGTTAATTGAATGACTGAGCTTTACTCTTGTGCTTTAGGTTCTTAAAGGTACCGCTGTGGTTGTGAAAGTGGATATAAATTACAACAGTGTTTGGAGAAAATGAATTCAGGGTTTTCCAATCAGCTGTGTAGGCTATTTCCTCATCCACTGGGTCAGCACTGAGCACTTGCTCTTGTGATATATTCTCATTACAAAATCATGGCAGTATTTTTTTCATTCATGTATGGAGTTTGTTGTTTTCTCTGTTTATTGTTTATTGCCAGATGCTATGTTCTCTAATTGCATTTCTGATGCTATAGTCTCTCTTTTTAGATGTATGTGTGTGATACATAAGAATATATAATTACATCATTCAGCACTTTGGAAGTAACTGTGAAAGTTTTCTATCTACCAAGAAGATCTTCATTGAAAACTCGCCATGTTAGGGCTTCATATTTCTTCATATGAACACATACTTCATGTTAGGAATTACAGGGGGCTTTTATCTGACTCTGGTGTGAGCTTTTGCCTTAGAGGTCTGTCCTTGATAGCAACCTGCTCTGTCACAGGCAGACAGACAAAAAAAAAAAAAAAAAACAAACCTTTTTTTTTGTCTGTCTGCCTTCATTTTTGGAATACGTTGTTGTGTGTGGCAGCTGGGAGAAAGGGAGAAGTGCTGAGTGCTGGCTGCCTGAAATCTTGCATCCTCCTATGCAGAGCTCTTGGAAAGGGGGATTTTTTCACCTTTTACTTCCCCAGTACAGGAAACTGTGTGGAGCTATTCCCCACACCACTCCCTGGGATGAGTGGCATTCATAGTACCTGAGGCTTGAGAGGCCCGAGGGAATGTTTAATCTCTAACCCTGGCTGACCTGACAGAGGAGAGCTCCTGCTCTGAAACACATGGGGCTTGTACTTGTTCTGTAGTGGCATGAGCTCTGTGTGGAGTCCTGTTACATTGGAATTACTGCAAGTTCAGTGGAGCTCTTGCATTTCTTTGATGTATTGAATTTGGATGTCTGAATTTTAAGTAGGAGTGGGAGGAGTGATTTAAACAAAATAGTGTAGCCTGTGACCCACCACTTTGCCAAACTTGCTGTGAAAGACTTGCCCATTTTGAATTCTGATGCAGAATCATTGCTAATTTATCTTTAGCAAAGTGTTGTAAAACAACCTCCTCTTCACTGGAATATTTGGAGTACAGAATCTGCCAGTCAGTTGTATCTACAAGTGTCCTCTTCAGGCTTAATGAAACCTTGGTGAAAATTCTTACTGCTTAAGTGGAAGCTTTGCCACTAGACTGTTTCATGAATGAAAAGTGCAGGCCATTAATTTATTAATATCCATAAACTTTTCAGTTGAATCTTGATTTGATTTATGAAATATTACAAGCTTCACAGATTTTCATACAAAAGCTCAATGAAACTCAGTAGTTCTGGTTAGGTTTCTCTTTGGGATTTAGCTCTGAAGTGAAACACCCAAATGTGCCATTGCTTTGCTGGCAAAAAGGAGAAGCTGAATGAAAAAGAAGAGGATATGTAGGCTCTGGCAGTCCAAGACAGAGTCACATTTGTTTGTGGTGAAAAGAGTACAGCTCTATGTTGAAAGGTATGAAAATGTGAGTAAGTCTACAAGAGGGATGCTGTTAAAAGGAATCTGTTTAATCTGCTTGGTCTCTGCATATTCTAGAGCCACTAAAATCTTATTTACTGGGAAAAAAAGGGCATGATATTGTTGTTAACTTGGTTGATAGCAGTGGGATGGTTTAATACCTACTGTTTCCAGGTGTCATGAATGGCATTGTCAGAGGACCAAGAGAAAAATGAAAGGTCTGTGTGGTCCACTTGTGTAGAATCTTCAATAGAGATACAAAAAAGAGAAAAAGGCCTGATCTGACTTTCTAATTACAGCTCATGTTATAAAAGATTATATGCCTAGGGGAAAAAGCATTTTCTCTAAGTGTGACATTTTTTGGCTAGACACAATTGAGAAAGAATATATTGTACAACATTCAGAAAGTCATTTTGCAATCATTTTTGTCCGCCCTTTAAAGGTTATCTAGACCTGCATGGAGAGGAACAACATTTGAATATCTCTCTTTAATTGACTTAGAGAGCTCTAAAAACAAATTAGTGACACTCTGGGAAGATGGAATCAGAGGGCACAATTATATGTAGTGACAGGGCAGGAGGGAATGGCTTCAAACTAACAGAGAGTGGGTTTACATTGGATATTAGGAAGAAAGTCTTCACTCTGAGGGTGGGAAGGCTCTGGCACAGGCTGCTCAGTAGATGCCCCATCTGTGGAAGTGTTCAAAGCCAGGCCGATTTGGGCTCTGAGCAACCTGATCTTGTGACAGGTGTTGAAACAAGATGACCTTTAAGGTCTCTTCCAGCCCAAACCATGCTATGATTTTGTTTATCTCTTATCAAAAGCCAACAACCAGCCTGTGCTATCTTCCATGAGAGTCGTCATGTGAATAGAGAAAGCAAAAGGAAAATTTAGAAGCTTAGTTTTGGAGAGTATCAAAATCAGACAACTCAGTTTTGAGAAGGTGAAAGATCATGGCAATTCTTCTATGACATGTCTTGGTAAAAGGATGAAAACAAAAGCAGCAGAGTGAGTATAAGAGGCAGAATGGAGCAATTTTCTCAGCCAGAGAAACAAGTCTGGCCCAAGCTTTGGAAAAGCTGCATGGAAGCTGCAGTCATTATGTTTCAGTGTTAATGTTACATTTTAGCAAGTACTGAGAGTGGGTTCAGCATGAGCCTAGTCAGCAACCTCTCATCCCTGCTGGGGACTCAGATATTCCCTGCTGGTACACTCCAAGCTGTTTGCTCTTTTACCCCATCCTCTTCCAGGTCACAAGGCTCAAATGTTTGCTGACAGGAAAGTGTCCCTCCTCAGCCTAACCATTAAACTGAGACTGAAGCAGGCCCCAGAAAGAAAGTGGAGGGAAAGGCTCTAGACTCAAGTAGCTTGCTGTTGTGTAGTGCTTATTACTCAGGGAGTATTCAATCCAGTGCATCCCATTGTGTTGACACCTTCCTGCTGCTCTGGATGTTCATTGGTTTGCCCTGGATTTGCACTAAGTTTGGGAATTGCTTTAAGTGAAAACTAAAATTTGTTTTAGCTTGATAAGAAGCTCAAAACTTACTTGCTGGGTCTGACAGTATCTTAAAAATGACAAAATAATGTGATGTCCTAGCAGCTACTGTGATTTCACAGAACCACAGAGTCATTTAGGTTGGAAAAGACTTCCAAGGTCATCAAGCCCAGTCTTTGACCAGTCATCACCTTGTCAATTAAAGCATTGTCAATTATGTTCCGTGAGTTCTTGAACACCTCCAGGGATGGTGATTCCACCACCTCCTTGGGCAGTCCGTTCCAATGCTTAACCACCTCTCCGTGGAGAAATTCTTTCTGAAACTTTATTTCCGTGGTTGTTTGTTTGACTGGCAGAAGAGGGTTGCAGTTTATTGAAACTTGGCATTGTCTTCTCCAAAGTGCAACCTCGAACAGAGGGCGGCACATCATTTCTTTCAGCCTCTTTCCTCTGGGGATGTAATTACACCTGGCAGGGGAAAGCCCCAGTGGATTCCAGAGCTGTCCAGGGTCCTGACCTGTAAGAAACAGCAGAGAGAGAATGACAGGCAGCCCTGGCTGGAGCAGGAGGTGGAATATGTGAATTCTGTGATGCTAAAAGCAAGGGAAGCACTGAGTCAGTAAGGAAGGGCCTTTGTGTGAAATAAGTTTTCAGATTCTAATTAGCATAATTGTGCTGCCTTGGTCTTAGGTGGGGTTGGTTCCCTGAGGCCTGGCCTCCCTCTTTGGCTGCACCCTCAGTAGAGTACAAAAGTACTTTCACAGAATCATTTAGGTTGGAAAAGACCTCCAGGAGCATCGACTCCAGTCTTTGAATGATTTCCACCTTGTCAGCTAGACCAGAGTACTGAGTGCCACATCCAGGTGTTTCCTGAACACTTCTAAGGATGGTGATTCCACCTGCCTGGGCAGCCCATTCTGGTGCCTGACAAACCCTTCAGTGTAGAAATTCATCCTGATGTCCAGCCTGAACCTTCCCTGGCACAGCTTGGGATCACTTCCTCTTGTCCTGTTGCTTATTTCCTGGGAGAAGAGCCCGACCCCCACCTGGCTCCTGTTTTCAGGTACTTGTAGAGAGTGAGAAGGTCTCCCCTGAGCCTCTTTTTCTTCAGGCTAAACACCCCCAGCTCCCTCAGCTGTTCCTCACAGGACTTGTGCTCCAGACCCCCAACTCTGTTGCTCTTCTCTGGAAAAGGCTTCATGTAAGCTTGCAACAAAGGACATTTTCTGATTACTTTTTAGGGAAGCTATACCCTTACATAATGGAATGGCACTTTTCTCCATTTTAATCTTACATTGCTAAGTGGTTTAATATTGATGTAGAGGTGACTGTATATTCAGATCAGTCATGATAAATTATTCATTAATTATTCTCATGCCTCTATGAGGAAATATGTTTTAAGGAGATTTGTTTTCATTACCAGAAAAAATAAATAGCTAATGGAAACTTCATTGGCTCTGTAATTGCAGTAGTTTTTCCCCTTTACCTCCTTGGCCTTCTAAACTTCTGTTTTCATAACCTTTAGACATGACATTACATGGCACTGCACTTGCCTCTAATTGCTTCATTATTTGGTAAACATGGCTTTTTAAACACACTGGTAGTCATTCATTTTATGTAAATCCTTTGATGCTGCTGACCTCCTTTCTGACTTTCCAGCAAGGGCTTTTAACCTTGGCACTACTTCTCTGCAAAAAGGCTGCCCTGAAGAAAGTGTTCTAAATGCAGAACCTCTACCATTGCTTAATGTGCAGTCCTTGAAATGCTTTGTGTGCTGTTATTTGCTTTTCAAGTCTTAGGTGTCAGCTTTTCATGTCTTGTTAGTTACATGAGCTAGATCATGTGCCATATGGTTTTCAGTGTGAAGGAAAGACTAAAGGTATAAGATGCAGATTGATGCATTGTTAAGTAATCTCCATATGCGTTGTAAAATTTGGAGTTTTCAAAGTCTGGAATTTGTCTTAGAAGTTATGGTTTGCCTCCTTATCTCTAAGGTAAGTGAAACTTTCTTAAGAGGCTTAATTTTTCTCATTAATAGAGGAGCTAAAAATGGAAGTGTGCTAGTATTAACATAAGCAGTCTTTCCACGCTGCTGAGGAACCAATCTCAGTGTTTAAACTCCAATTGCTCAAACTCTAATTGCAAATTTCCTGGACAGTTCAATCCTTGCTACTTGTCTTTCATGTCTTTTTAACCAGTGAATCTCAAAAGATGTCAGTGATTCACCTGAAGTATTCAGAAGTAACAGAAAGGCAAGGATCACTTGTTGATGAGAGAATCTTTTCCTTGTAGAGATTCACTGTCTGAGGTCCTGTCAAAATGGAAGTGTGTTGCTACTTTGATACCTCTCATGATAACTAAATCCATATTTTGATGCCTGTATAAGATGATTAATTAATTTTGCTGTACCTGCTTATTCATATCAGTGGGATCAGGAATTCAGAGATCTGTTCTTTTCTGTAAGTGTTATTGTCCTTTGTGCAAGTAGGATTGGAAGTCCTTTTTATTTTTACGCGCTGAAACTAGTGTTATTTGTTTCATATACTGTGTCTTGCTAAAAAGATTTTGAAGAACATGAATTTGTTGACAAACCCTTTGTAAAACTGGGAAGAGTAAACAGAACCCCTTATTGAGCAATAGTTGGTCTTACTAAATTTCCAGGTATCTTCCTTACTGACTGTGTGTTGTCCCACACTGCCCCAAGAGAACAATTCAGCATTCTTTACTCATTCCTACACCAGACATAAGTAAGCAGATTTCCTGCAGTCTTCCCAATTCTCTTTTGGTTTCTGCTTGCTACTCCAGCTGTGCATGTTGAAATCACTGAGGGAGAAAATACAGGCAGAGTTGCAGGAGTTTGTCACTTGGCAGTCATACTATTTGGTTTTGTCTTCTTTTCTCTGCCTGGAATGTAACAGTTATTTAACAAAGGCTTTTGTGCATGAGAGTTAGTGTGTGCCTACAGAGAGTAACTTCCTCAGCCAGGATATCGTGCACTGCAAGGCAGGGGATTAACTGCCTTGAAGTTTATACTGCATTTTCCCAGACCTGCAGAAAAACTCATTAAACTGTCATAACTACTCATGTTGTTTAATAGATTTACATGACATCAAAAAAAAAAAGTTTTCCCCCCAGAAGTGATGATTTGTGTTTATCCTTGTTTCCATGAAACAGAGAGTCAAAACTTGAAAAGGTTTTGGTGCACTTTTTTTGGCTAAAGCTTAGAGCATTTCATTAGTGCAAAAGGTGTTTACAGGTTGATACACCTTTTTCTCTTCTGCTCAGACTTAGAGCAGATTAAGAAACAGGGAAATAAGTGCTGGAATACCTGCTGTTCCTACGTGTCCTTCTGCCACCTAGTGCCAGTGATCTGGGAGGTTGTGTAAAGACTGGACAGTGCCCACATTTAGCCTGAGTCAGCTGAAGTGTAAGAGGGAGGTGTTGTGTGCCTGCCTCCAAAGGTGCTGACAATCCCACAGGGAGGATGGGGGTGTCCTCCAGGCCTCCTGGCATCTGGTGTTGTCAGGAGATCAGGGAAAAGGGGGCATTTGCTGGGTGTTCCTGTGGATGGTGGAAGAGTTTAGTGCTTTGTCCTATGGCTCGAGGTTTAGCCTTATCACATAGAACTTAAAAAGAGGAAATCAAAGGAGGCACTCAAGAAGGTGGTAAGGGAAATCATCAGAGTTTTTAATGGATTCTGGTCATGCTGTTCCTCAAGGAGTTTGTACACTATTTTTCCATTTTCTACCATTTACATGGCACTGGGTGACTCCACAGCACATTTAAGTGCAGCTATTTAGGAGGCAACATATGTTCTTCTTGAGGCTTCCCAATTGTGAAAATGTTGGAAACTGCAACATCTCCTGGAATAAGAGAAACCCTCCCCACCCCTGCAATATCACCAAATGATATTTTCTTCTTATAATTTTTTAATCCAAAATTTGGGGTCCTAATGCATTGCAGGGTGTAAAGTTTGGATTCAGAAATCTTGCAGATCTTTGGAATTTCTCACCTATTTATTCTTTTTTGTCTCGTCAGGGAGAATACCCTTGACATTGCCAGAGCATTCATTGTTTAACATACTGTCTATCATATACAGTCAGTAGTCTGTTCCAGTCTACAAATGTGGTTTTTTTGTTTTTTCCATAATCCCCACACTGTGCTGTCCTGGCTGTACGGAGGCTGACTCTATTGAACTAAATGCCACATCAGCAATTTGAAATTTTCTTTTAATTCCGAGCAAGTGCTCCCTTGCAGTGACATCGTGCTGGGTAGAAAGCTGTTAAAGATCACACCATTTTGGAGTTCCTACTCAAAGTACAGCTGGAACTAAAAGTGGCTGCCAGCTTAGTCACTGTTACTCCGTGGTTCCTGTGAATAATGTTGCAGTGTTCTCTCCTTAGTGTGTGGCTGCTCTGCAGTTCATGGATGCTTTTGGACAGCAGAGCTTTTCCTGCAGCAGCACAGCAATGCATTCAGTCTTGTGGTCTTTTGTAGCCCTGTGTAAATAGTCCCTGAGGTCCTAATCTCATGAAAAACAATACTGCCTGAAGTACTTACTTGTGAAGGGCACAACGTTTGCATAAGCTTGAGTGTTTTTCAGGGCTGAATAAAGACACCACTGTCATGACTGAGACATGTGGACCTAGAGAGGAGCTTGTCCCACGTGGACAGCTTCTCTTTTGTACAAACAGTGAGCTTCAGATTTCAATATGTACTAGTTGGCAGTGCCAAAATGGACTGGAAAAAGGTAGCTGGAGGTCCAGTGTAGGATCTCTTCCTTTCATAGTCACTGCCACCATTTCTTCCTGTAATAATCACGTTTTAATCAGAGTCCCACCTGTTCCGGTGAGAGAGAGTAGGTTTAGACCAGATGTGTGGAATTTGGGATTCATTTCTGTGAGGGAGGTGAGGCAGTGGAACAGGCTGCCCAGGGGAGTTGTGGGTGCCCCATCCCTGGAAGTGTTCAAGGCCAGGTGAGTTTGGATGGGGCTCTGAACAACCTGGTCTAGTGGAAGGTGTCCCTGCCCGGAGGTGTTGGAAGGAGATGATCTCTGAGGTCCCTCCCAACCCAACCCATTCTGTGATTCTGTGTCTGTTACCTTGTTTTGGGGCTCCTGCACCTGGTGAGGATATAATTAGTAACTGTCTGGAGAGGAGGGGATGAAATGGAAAGAATCGCAGTCCCTCCCCCACATTTCCCTGTTGGGAATACGCCTCCCCTGACACTGACGGGTTTTTGTCCTCAAGCTGTCACGTCTTGACAGCTCTGGAGGCGGAACAAAGGGGCGCATCAGACCGAACGTGATTTGTAAACAATGAAGAAGGAGCTTGTGCCACCCTGCAGCATCTGACGGCGTGAAAAACCAGCGAAGGGTTTTGCTGGCTCCTTAGGAAATTCAGCAGAACTTCACCCTTCTCATCGGGATGCTGCCTTCTTTCTCAAAAGGGACAGCAAAATCACAGCATCTCTTTCAAATTCAAAATGCTTATTTAAAAGATAAATTATTCTAATTTATGTTCTCAGTGCTTTCAGTGATTTTTGTATCTTCAGCATTAAATCAGAGTCTGAATACTGCAGTTTTTCCTGTTTTTCCAGTAAGAACTTGGTTTCTGATTAAAGTCTTTGGCAGTGAGTGGGCAAAAAATTAGTGCATTAACAACAGAACAATGAGATCAAAGTGATTTAGAGTAGCATTATCTAAAGTTATTTTCTGTTATTATGTGTAATGTTCTTTTGACTGATGCCAATGATTTATTTCTACTTACATGAATGATGAAACTAATCAGTGAATTGCTTGAGAGACGCTGTGTTAAATTAGACCCATATTCAATTGGGAGTCTCTAATCTATTGCTCTGTGTGCTCATTTGTCATTGAATTTGCAGGGGGATGTGCAGGTTCTTCTTTTGTTTACATGAATATGAACTAGAAAACCTTCACTGATTGTCAGCAGAATATCATTGTTTCAAAAGGGGAAAATGAGACAATGGGGCCTTCCTGTCTTTGATTTTCTTGGAAGATACCTTTTAAAAAAATGCTTTATGCAATTCATTTAATAAACTCCTTTACTTATGTTTACAAGGGAATTCATCCTGCTTATTTCCAATATGCAAGGTGTTACTATTTAAAAATATTTATATTTATTTGTAAATTCTGTGGTAATTTTTGCTTACCAGCGGGGATAAGTTGGTGGTTTTCTGGTACATTTTCTCTGTCGGAATAAACTGAGGCTGTTTTTTCCACTGCACTCACAAGACTCTGGCCATTCATAAAAATTTTATGAATGAAGAAAATAACATGTGTTGACAATGAAAATAACAGAGTTTCAGGAAGCTAATATTAGTGGAAATGCTTTTGTTTTTCTATGCTGCCTAAAGCCAGCATTTGTTAAACAAGTTTAGAATTCTAAGGAGAAAAACAGCTGAGCTTTTCGTGACCATTTAGCATAAATGACAGCTGAGTTCCTTTAATGTGAGAATTTACACACTGTCAACTATGAACTCATAATTTGCCTAGCAAAGTGTTATGATGTGGAAGGTAAAGAATGAAAGCATTAGAAGGTTTTGTAGAGCGAGAGAAAAAAAAGCCATATGTTTCATAGTTTCTTATGGGCAACACTTGGGTTTAGGACTTGTATAAGTTTTTTGTGACCAGACAGTTTGGTGCTTGTTTGGACAAAGAGTTCCTGGAATGTCCCTGCAGTCTCAGCAACAACACAGATCTGTGATTTGAAGGTCTGAAAAAGTCACCTGCAAGATAACAACTGCAGGTTTCTCTCAGGTCATCCTAAGGAATTCATCCATTCATTAGGCAAAAAGCACCTGAAATGCCACCAAGCAGCAGACAGTTAATCCTTTGGACTTTGCAACCCCCTACATGCTGGTAATGGCACTGGAATATGCCTTTTGCTTAATGTCTGTAGAAAGTTTATAAAGTGTGGTCTTCTGGAAAATAGGCCCTTGAACATTCTAAGCTGAAGGGTGGTGTGTGACTCCGATGTCTGTGCCATGTCCTGAATCTTCAGTACTTCGCTGGGGGAGGCAAAAGCGTCTGTGGGCATGGTGGGCATGGTGGCTTTCCACCAAGAGCTGTGTTCAGCCTGATTTTCCTCCTGTGTCCACAGAGCAAGTGGATCTTCACAGATTAGCACAGGGACAACCACCGTGATGACAAAATCCACCCCTTCTACTTTCCTTTGGCTTCTTCACACCACCTTGTCAGCCCTGATTTTGTTCTATTGCTTCTTAGACTCTCTGAAGTGATACCTAGTCCAAGATGTGATCCAAACTTGGGAATTATTTTGTCATTAATCAGTAGCTATAGCTTGGCAGGTGTGATTAAGTGGTTACATTGTAAAACTTATGGAAATTTACAGGCTTGGCTAATCCTTTGTTTTCAGGGAAAGGAGGTACTATTCCAAAATGAATAGGCTGTTTGGACAAGAGTCACCAGGAGTGAAGTCAAAAGGACTAAGCAGTAAATGAGAGGAAGAATTAGAATAATAAACAAGAGATATATGTAGCAAATAAGGGTTTGATTAATGAAAAATGAGTGTCATTTGGAACCAATGTGTGGTGATGCCATTGTTTGTTAAAATGTAGAAATTGTGTATATTTACTCAAATTGTGGGTTCCCCCCATGCTCCCTGCTGTGCACAAACCAAAATAAAAAGTAGAACTACCTCACTTTGGTGTGGGAATTTTCTGCACACACCAGGCAACAAGCCTGTGTTCAGGATAACAGAAAGACAAGAGTTTCAAAACTTCATCACCTTTTGGAAACCAAAGTATGTATGCAAAGAGAACTGGTATTATAATCTGTGAGCTGAACAGGAAATAAGCCCCTCTTGTCATCTCAAGCAATATTAAAGGCTGTTTGCAACTCAGAGAATTTGGAAGCATTCAGTAACTGCTAAATGTCTATTTGGGGGGAGTCTAAAGGCACAGAATTTATGTGACAGTGCCCACTACTCTTAAAAGCAAGGGTTAATGTCTGCTGCCTTTGTGGTTTGGCACAGCCTTTGTATAACCAGCTGTCTTGAAAGGAGCTTTGATGTACCTTTAAGAAAGGTACTGTTATTTATAGAACACATCTAGTCTACATTTCCTCTGCTTCCCACCCCCACCCCTTTACAGAGAATGTGAGTTCTCATTTCATCAGGGTCACCTCAGAGATGAGATGTCCTTTGAATCTCAAGATATGCTCCCATACAGTCAATAACTGTAAATTAAAAAATGTTCTTGAGAAGGCAGGTGCAGGACAATAATGCAGCTGAATATAGTATTCCTCTGCTGTGCTATCAGTACATTCCTAACCATGGCTGGGTCTCAGGACACTAAAATTTACTTTTCTACTTAAGCATATCTTAATCCAGAGTTAGTTTTTTCATTAAAAAGCAGGTTGTGACTTTATACAAGCTGGACGGAGTCTAGTTTGCAGAGGAAGGTATAAAAAGCAAGTCAGTCTAGGAAGAAGAGAAATAAGACAGCAGGAATAAGTTCTAAAAAATGCAGAGTCTGTGCTGTAGTACTGGGTCTGTTTTCTGGACCGTGTCCTGTATTGCAATGCCTGGTGAATATATGATGCAGTGTCAGATTTTGGCCTGTACATGCAAGTGAGGCCGCCCAGAGAGAATTGTTCTGTGATGTTTCATCCTCTCTCCCTGGCATCTGTATTCTCTGGGGCCTGTGCAGTAACTCCTGTCTCTGCTGCAAAGTCAAGTTTTGACAGGTTTGATAAATAAAAATCCCTGCACAATTTTTTTGCTTGAGGAGAATATTAACTCTTGTATTGTAGACAAATCACATTCTGTAACTAAATCACACTGCTTTAAATTCACATGTCTCTTCACCACCTCTTTTTTTCATGCTGGGCTGCTCTGAAGTGGTGTGTGCTGCTTACATAACTACCCCAAGCTCACAAAAGGCTTGAAGCAGACAGGAACACGTCCCATCCATAGTTTTGAGGTCCTCTGGAATGAGGACTGTACAGATCTAATATATTACTGTGTTTGGGACACAGGATTCCATGACCATTTGACTTTGCACTTTCATGCCCTGCTAAGCAGCTACAAGAGTTCCTCAGCTAGAAAGGTCCCATTCTAATTTTGATTTATGCTAATATGAATTTGTAATGTGTCTGGGCAACTGGCTGTTTAAGGAGCTGCTGTCAAGCTCCAAATATCTTTGCCTGAGGCTCTGGACTGCTGTCCCAGCAACACAGCCATGGAGAGAGCCAGGGTGACTCCAGATTCCCAGTACACTTCTGTCATCACAGCACTCCCTGTTCCTTCCTTCCTTTCTTCCTCAGAGGTGTCTTTTGTGTATCAGCTCAGGAAGATGGCTCTCATGGATTGTTTTTTTCCTGTTTTCCTGGTTCTCTTGTGTCCTTGCAGCTTGCCTGGAAGGCTTGTGAACTGCTTGACTTTGGTCAGGGTCTGCATCAGGACTTCAGGCAGTTTTGGTTTTGCAGAAAGTCATCTTCTGTATCACATATGTTGCATCCTGGTTTGGGGAGTGGGGATCATGGTTCTACGTGTACTTACCAGCTAATTTCTGCACTTCTTTTTTTTTTTTTTTTTTCACTACTAATTCTCCTTTTTCTTTCTGTCACTTTGAGCCATAACCGCTCCCTGAGTTCTTCAGGAGTGGTTGCTACAAAGATGTTTGTGTTCTCCTCTGTAAAACCGGTCTTGTTTTGTGTTGCTAGGCTATCCCCTTCCAGCTGCCACTGAAGAAATGTTCCGTGGTGGGAAACGGTGGGATCCTGAAAAAGAGTGGCTGCGGCAAACAAATAGATCGAGCAGACTTTGTCATGCGGTAAGACAGAAGAAACCTTAATGACACATTGCCCCCCTTCCACTGCTGAGCCTCAGACTTTTCAAAGCTGTTCAGTTGGGATTCATCAGTGATAATTTCCTTCTTTGCCCTGCCTTTGCAGGGTGCTTTACACAAGCAGTTTGGGTCAAAGTGTGAGGAGAGGCAAAAAAGGAGTTTTGGCTTGGTTCTGCAAAGGGATATAGGGTGTGGGGACAATTTGCTGGTCAATAAAGTTGTGACAGCTTGTGCAGCGTCTCAGGGAGGTACTGAGGAGCTGCTTTTCTCATCATTTATGCAGTGATAAATGATTTATGCAGGATGCTTCATCCTGCTCTGTGCTCTGAAACTAAATGCCATCTCTGCAACCCGTGGAACTCAGAATGAGTAGGGGCTGATTTATGGGACAAGACTTGAGTTGGTACAAGCTAAAATCATCCTTTGTTTTTCTTCCCTCAAGACTGAACTGTGGCTGACTGTCTGAGGAAAGGCCAAACCTCTTCCCTCGATGTGAGGTTTTTGTGATTCTTCACATTTCCTTTCCCTCCAGCCTTCCTTAATTTGTAAGAACCTGTCAGGAGGATGTTGAACCAGCTACTGCTTTTGTGATTAAATCTGGCACTTTCTGGGTCTGCGATCCTTAAGGAAGAAAGACAGAAATTAGTTCCTCCCTGATGAACATGAACAAGAGGAACACTGTTGGGGAGAAACTGGAGGAATGCTCCAAAAGACATGAGAACTGGAGTTTCTTTGGGTTTCTGTTGGATGCATAATGAACACTCACTATAACAAGTCTCCTTATTAGATCCTGATGGCTTATTATAAAACTATACTAATTTGCTCTAAACTGTTACTATAATTTCTGGTTTGCATCTCAAAGACCAAAAATGCCTGTTCATTATTGAATGCCTGTTAAAGCAAAGAAATAGAACAAATGAAAGGCAAAGGGAAATGCACACTTAGAGCCTTTACAGAAGAGAAGATGTAAAGCACAAGGGGAGAGAGCAGCACTCTGATTGCCATTACTGCAAAACTCCTTAGGTTGTTCCATTGACTAAATACAAGAAACTGCAGCATATATGTCATAGTTATATTTTCTATAAATTAAAATGCTGTAAGAGCAATCACTTACAAAAACAACAGAAGTTTAAAAAAAACCAAAAAGCAAACAAAAAGCAAACCCAAAAAAACCCCCAAAAAACCAAAACCAACCAAAGAAAAAAACAAAACAAAAACTCAAACAAACAAAACCCAAAAAACCAATCAACCCAGCAGCTATTTTAGCTTGATCATAAACTCCCATTTCTCTGCAGAGAGAGTAAAGCAATCATTATATGTACAGAGCTTGTTTTGATTTAGAAATAAGTGATAGGGAGAATCCTGCAAAAAATCCCAGTTCCCTGTCTGCAGCCTCTGTTGTATTAGTGATATGAAATGATTTTTGTGGAGAATTTAGTTGATCTTTTCTAAATCTCATTTGTATAATCTGAGAGCTGAGAGAGAAAGAGCACAATGGTGACTCCCATAACACTTTTCCTTTTTTTGAAAAGAAATTTGTATAATATCTTCAAAGTATTTCTGCAGTGTGCAATGTCCTGCCAGATGTTGCCCTGGTTTGTTAATTCCCTCCACATGAGTTTTGATTTCACTTATGCATATTTCCATAAGCTTTGTCATGTGAGAGAAGATGGCTGCAGTCATATCTTGTAATTTCTAAGGTTATTTAAACTCATTAATGAGTTTAAACTCATTTAAACTCATCTGGTTGCTGAGCATCTTCTGCAAACACAGTTGTTCCAACACAGAGATGAAAAGAGCAGCAGTTTTCAGCCCCTAAGGCACAGCAAGCTGCATATGCAATGAGAAAGGTGCATATGGTCTACATGTTTAGCTTCTGTGGTTATAATGGGCTCTTCTGATTTTTCAAGTTTGTAACTCTTATTTCTAAGGGGGGGGGGAAAAATTCCCCCTTCCCTACCTGCTAATGCTTGTTTTAAGAGAGAAATTTTGGGTAGTAGTCCTAAGCCATGTTTTTAACTCCATTTTTCATGTACTTAGTTCTCAGTATGAGATATAACAGTAAGAGAATTAAAAATAAAGTTTCTTAATATGAGTCTTGTGCTTCAGCGTGTTCCTCTCCTGCAGAACACTCAGCACTCTGCTGACCTATCCAAGAAAATAATTGGGAAGGTCAAGCAACAGATTTCCTGCACTTTCCTCTGGACAGTCAGGCCATTTCTTAATGTGTCCTGCCCAGTAAGGTGGGAATCAGACTTACTGATGAAAGGAATTAGATGTGTTTAAATAATGCATCTGTGACTGGCTTATGAAAGAATTGTCATTATTTAGATGCTGAGATGATAAAAACTAGATTGAGCTCATGGTCCTTCATAGTGCTTTTAAATCAAGTTTAAACAAAAGTGTTTTTTTAAAAGCCTGCCCTATGAGCTTGTGTTTATTCAAAGCAGAGAGCATTAAATTGTGATCTGCCAGAGGTATTTATGTCACCTCTCTACCCTAAGGCAAATCAGCTATAAATCTTCCTTCACAAATATTTGTTTGACTTTTATTTTATTTTACTTTATTTTAAGGAACTCTTTTTCTTGTTAGGATTTTTATCATTTGTTATGAATGAGAATTAAAATTTCTCTATGCTTCTAGCCTTGCTCTTTTCCCTTTCCCTTTCCCTTTCCCTTTCCCTTTCCCTTTCCCTTTCCCTTTCCCTTCCCTTCCCTTCTCTTTTCTTTTTTTCCCTCTTTTCTTCATGATTGCAGATCCTGAAACCTCTTATTTTGATTATTCTTTTCTATCTTCTTTTAAAATTGTCTACCTTCTCTTAATTTGTAGTAGAGTGAACTAGAAGCTGTTTCCTGACTGAAATCTCAATACATTGTACACATCTTAACAAATACAGTCATGGAAAGGAGAAAATGTTCCTGGAAATTTTGTATTTCTTGGTGAATATTATTTAATTAATCTGTGTTCCATGTAGGTAGGCCTTGCTGTCCTTTTCCTTGGCATTTCTTGATGATGAGAATTTAAGGTTTTGAGATCTGATATCTATATGCAGATACAGGCTGATATAGCCCCACTGTGATTTTGGTTGGGTTTTTTTTGTTGTTGTTGTTTTGTTGTTGGTTTTTGGTTGGTTTTGGTTTGTTTGGTTGGGTTTTTTGAGTTAACAAAAACTGCAGAGAGAAAACCCCAAACCTCAACAACATAAATGCCTAAAAGACTTTCTCTGAAAAAAATTCTGCTTGTCTTTGAGAATCATGGTTTCATTTTTGCCTTTTAAGCATTCCAAATATTGTCCATGTCTTTGTTTTAAAAGAGAAATTTGAAATGAAAAAGGTTTGGAAAACAGTTTTTAGTGTAATTTCTATATATTGAGTAGATTTCTCCTGACTAATTTTTGGGGCACTCCATAGGCCTGGATAGTATTTGAATGTATCTTCATCTTTATCTCCTGCACCTTCCTCCTTCTCCTAGGTCTTTACAAGGGAGCTTTAGGACTGTTCACTGGGTGGATGTTTCCCTCTACTTCTGTTTTTTTGGGAGTTTTTTTTGAGTCTTGATTCTCTGCTTCCCAAAGTAAATTTGCTCCACTGCTTTTGCTTTATTCCATTATCACCCTGCCCACCAGAACAAGATTGTAGGAGCAGAACTGAGACACACATATTTTTAAAAAGCCACCTAATTTTTTTTCTCTGTGTGTTCTCAGTAAATTCTATAAGATGATGGCACCCCACAGTGTAATATTAAAAATGTCACTTATAATGCCTGTAATACCACAGAGTGGTATTATCAGTCTGGAGCCTGATACTGGTAAAGAAGAGAGAAAGCCAGAACTTTTTAAGAGTTTGGATTTTTAAAAAAAAAGTTTTTCTGCAGATAGGAACAGCCTCTTCCACAGCCTTTCAGCCTGTCAGAAATGTCAAGTGTCTGCCTTTGGTTTTGCTTAGCAGCTACACAGATCTCATCTCTGCAAAAGGTTTTATTTCTCTATTTCCCCACAATCTGGTACAAAAATGCTTATGGGTGTGGCACAGTAGGGAACAATTGTAGCCTGGCCCAGTAAAACAGCATTTTTACATTTTCTGAAGCCTGTCAGTCCTGAGTGTCATTGAAAATCTTGACTGTCTTTCTGTGCAGGTGCAACCTTCCTCCTCTATCCAGTGAATACAGCAAGGACGTTGGATCCAAAACCCAACTGGTGACTGCAAACCCCAGTATAATTCAGAAAAGGTAGAGAGCAATTTTTCCTTTTATGGTTGGGGGTAGACAAAAAGAAAAATGCTTCATCTGTGTTACAGAAATCTGTGCATCAGAGTTGTGTTCTTAATAATCTCATCTTCCCCTGGAAGGGGATCTGGAAAAGGTGAAATGGGCAATGGTTTGGTGTTAGGTGAAATAATTAAAGGCTAAACCTCTGATCCTTTCAGTGTAAGGAGGGAAGCTGAGGGAGGTACATATTGATGGGTGCCCCCAACTACTCTGCTGGTCAGGCCAGCTGGCTGCTGCACCCCACAGTTAATGAAGATGCTAATTTGGGTTTCTCTTTGTTTCAGCAGAGATAATATCTGAGTCCTCACTGCCTTTACATTATTTGTTTGATACTGACTTACCGAGTATAAAAGGGATGGAACTGCTTGGCAGGCTGTGATCATATAAGCTTTGCTTTCTTAGGAAAATGGGACAGATTTGTGTTGTTTATTAGAGTTGGTTGAAATTTTCCAAATGTCAGTCACTGATGAGAGTGGGGGAAAAAAAAATGTCAGTGCTATCTCTCTAATTTTGTCTTCCTGAATTTTAATTGCAATGTTCTTTGTTCATCATCTGGAATGAGTTAGGTTGTTCTCAGGCAGAACAAGATCTGGTAGTAACCTGCCATGCTCACTGAAAAGCACAAGAGAGAAGATGTGAACCAAGGGGATGAGCAGGAGATGATTAAGCATAAAGAAATTTATAATGTGAGTACTGGGATGTGCAGGATTGTGAAAGGAAGCAAATCAGGGAAATTAAATACATAGTAGAAAGCCAGGTGTTTTAAAAAGAAAGGCACTGGCTTGGAAATGGATGTTTGATGGTATTTAAATGTGATGGTTTTTCCTCTCTTTCAGGAATTGAAGGGTTCTCTAGTTTTGTGTGTGGAAGAGATGACAGTCTTTGACAGAGTAGAACAGAGAGGGCGAGCAAGAGGGAAATGGAGTAATAATGAGCTTCAAGAGCTGATTGCAGGCAGAGAGTGCTTGAGTAGGAGAAGGCACAGAAATGCTTTTGGGATGAGACCAAAGCAAACCAAACAGAATTGGCAGGGGATGGCACCAGGTGCCAGGCAAAACCAGGGAGTTACTCAGGGCAGGGGATCTGAAGACAGAGAATCTGAAAATCCTGTGGTATGTAGATGGCTAATTGATTTCTGAAATGGAATGAAATGGCAAGAACATCCCATCAAGGAAAAATCAGTTTGGCCATGGCCGTTGGGATGAAATGAAGAGGAGCTGTGTGAAACACAGCCTTTCAGAGGGTTTTACAGTTTTCAAGACAGAGGATTATTTAACTCAGGCATATTTGTTTTGCAGCCTCCCCTCCATCAAGGTCTGGAGTAGAAAGCTGACTGTAGTTATGATTTTTGAACAGAAAAGGAAAGGAGTTTTAGTGGTGCTTCAAGGAGACTGTGGAGTCACACTGGAGAGACCATGGAGTTCTCCAGCAAGAGGGGAAGGATGGAATGAGGAGATGGGGGAAGAAGCAGATGGAGAGAGCAAGGTGCTATTTTGTGAGGGGTGGATTTCATAAGGACAGGTGGAGGGGAGTGGGAAATGGGAAAAAAGAGAAGAAAGAAACAGGATTGTTATTAATGTCAGTTTTCAAAGTGAGTGGACAGCAGCTGTGATTCAAGACCTTGGATGAGAGAGTATAGTGGAATGTATGTGCATGTGTATTGATTAGGGGGAGATACACAACCAGTAACTGAGAATGACACAGGGAACAAATTCATAGCACTGAAAATTGGCAGAAGCCTCCTTTGAGACTTTGTTTCCTCTGCCTGGTGAGGAAGAAATGTTTTAATTTTAAATTTTTTTAAAATAATTGACTGATGTTTCCTGCGTGCTGCCCAATGTCATTATTTTATCTCCTGTGTGTTAAGTTAGTGTGGGGAAAAAGGTTATATCTTGAAAGTTAAAATAGAAAAAAAAGACTACAACTCTGTCATCACTCCAATGGAAAGAAGCTTTCTTAGGAATTAAGTTTAATTAATACATCCAGACTTTCATGAAATTCAAAGACGTTCAGATTTGTGACTGATGTATGTTTCTAAGCTGTGAGTTAGCTAGCATCACATAATGGGATCATTCATTGTCATTCTTCCCCTCTCCTCTTGTCCTTACTTGAAGTATGTTGATATTGATGAGGCTTGACACCTCAATTATCTCTCAAGTGTCCTGTGGCAGGTTTAGTGAATTGGTCCTGCAGCACCATTCCTGGTTTCTAAAAGATTTACCCTTAGCAGATAATTTGTGGTGACACGTGTTGAGTAGGGCAAAGTTTTCGTACCAGGAATGTGAAAGCAATTTTCTGTGTGGTTCTAAAACCAGAATTAGTGCCCTTAAAAAATCAAATTGTTGCCAGTAATTATTGCAGAGATACCACCATTTTCCTATCATTTTAGCACCTTAGGATGGAAGAGTCACCATTTTAATATAGGAGTACCTTGACTTTAAAATCAACTTATAAACATTGCTTTTTGCAAAACTTAGAGATCAAGTTCCTACTCTGTTTTCAGCAGCAAATGTGACTGTGCAGGTAGTACAGTTTTCACTTGTGAAATATTTTGCTCCATTCTCATTTGGGTTCGGATGTCCTACCTTTTGAATGTCCTACCCTAACTTCAATTAGTACAATACAGGAGAATTGACAATAGATGTACTGTGGTAGAAATTTTCCAGTCTAAGAGGATGTGTGTTGACTGTCCCAGTTTCTTTTTTTGTCTAAAGTTTTTCACAGACGTCTCTCTTCAGTTAATATTGGAACTCACAGTCCTTCACTCCCATGTGAAACTCCTTTTTCCACTTTGCATTCAAAACTTCACTTTTCTGTCAAAGCCTGTGCTGAGGCTGCACTTGGGATTGAAATGTTGCATAAAGCTGCTCCTGGGGCCAGGGTGACCTCTCCCACCCTCTACCCCTGACTATTGTGGGACTGCAGTCCCACATCTTTGATGTTTCCAGTTCATTCCCCTACCATCCTACTCAGCTTGGCTTCATCTGCAGGGAACTGCTTTGTAGGCAGAGGATTATTTTAGATTTGTTCTGGGTTTAATTTTCTTTCCAAGAGTAGCTGCTGTAAGTCCCTCCTAGGAAAGAGGCAGTGCAGTAGAGAGAGACCTGTGATGTGCCTACAGCCATTCTTGAGACTCTGGGAAAAGTCAGTAAGGGTGTGTCACTTACAGAGGTTGTTTCCATATTCTGAACCCTTGTCTGCAGCTGTGGAGAGGGATGGGTCAGTGAACATAAAAATACTTAAGAGGCAGGGATGATTTTTGACCAATGGCATAAGATTTTTAACTAAGAAATACAAAGAGTTTGTGGATGTGGATTATTATCTGTTTCTAAAGTCACTGGATCTGGGCTGTTTAGGAGAAGCAAACTTCATGAATTTCTTATCTTCAACAGCTCTTGCAAATGTCATACAATAATAGTTTGTCTAAACTTCTAACTAAATCTACAAACAGATGCTGTTTGCTGCAGTATTCCTTTCTAGTGCCATATCTGCTGATCTGTCTAACCTATTCACACTTATATCACCGATAACATGAATATAATACTCCAAATAGATGTTTCCCAGCATTCAGGGAGTTTTGGTCCAGCTGATGTTTTTTGGTGAATATTTTATCCATGACCTGTGTGTTTATGGCCTTTGTAGAATAATGAACTTCCATCCCTGAATGGAAACATTTTCCTTTCAGTAAATTAATTCACCTTTTTGATCTCTGTGATATTTGACACATCCAGTGTCTTGCACTGAATCATGATGAAGGAATGAGACTAAAGACTAACAAATGCAATTATTCTGCCTCTCAGCTTGGAAATGCCAGTTAAATATCACTGCTGTTTATTAGGTTCCCATGGATTTTGAGTGGGCTTAAATTTGCTTTCAGTGTCCCCTACATTTTAGAGGCAACTAATAATCCTGCCTGGATTCAGTGCTGAACACATCTCTGAATCCAACTGACTTAGACCATTAGGAATAAAAAGATGGAATTGAAGCAATAATTAAATTTGATAAAAGCTTCCCTCATCTTTGATTAAAAAAATGTACAGTATTATGTCTGTTGCTTACACTCATGAAAATGTTTCATGAGAATTCCCCTTCATTTTGTCTCTGTGTAAAAACTACATATTCTGTTCCTAGGTTGTTACATTATTATTTGGTAGCTGCAAAAGATCAGCAAAAGAAAGGTAGAAACCACCCATAAAATATATTCTTGAAGGAAAACCCTTTGTGCTTATCTTGTCCTTTCTGTACAAGTCAAGTGATGGGAAGATCTTTCCCTGTAAAGTCAGTTAGTCACCAGATTTTAAATACTTCATATAGAGGTTCTTTTTTTCATTTCTGGTATCTAAATATATCTCAGATTATTTCATTGATAAGAATAATTCTTATAATTCTTCACATTTTATGTTCTTCTATAAGAGTCTCTGAACATCTGTGCCAACAGCAAAGGGATAATATTTCTGGGAGGTACTTCTTAAGAGGCAAGATTGTGATAAACTCTTCTGTATATGGAGGTTACTTGAAGCCCCATTTGTTGGTAATCAATTTTTTCCCTCCTCTAATACAAAGTTTCTTTAAAAACCTTTACATTTATAAAGGATGCCATGCTTTCTCTTTGTGTGGAACATCTATTTTTGTCCTTCTTTGAACAGAAAAGGAAGCAAAACTGTGGGGATGGAGGGGACTGGCCCAGTGCTACCACCAGGCCAAAGGCAGAGCCAGGAAAGAAAAATTCCAGAATTCCTGGTTTGCTTTTGTGTTTTCTTAGCTGATGAACAGAAATACATGGAGTTGGAAAAAAAGTCCTGCTGTGATTGGAACAGTTTGTTGCTATCATAGCCATGCTTTGACCTCATTTAAATAAGTGGCTTTTACTCTCTTATCCACCTCCTCTTAACCTCAGTGAGCAGGAAGAAGGAGCTCCAGGAACCCTCAGCCCTAAGGAAAGGACTGTTGGGTTTAGAGGTGTCTCAAAATGCACCATTGGCTCCAAAGAGAAAGGCCAGGTGCCATGGCTGAGATTAAAAGCAATGGGGTGGAATTTTGGGTTAGGGAAATGGGAGCTTGGAGGAAAAGTTATTTAATGTGGTAGGAGAAAAGAAGGGAGAAGGAAGACTGAGGAGAACAGTAAGAATTTACTGAGGGTGCACTTAGGGATGATACCTCATCAGCAAAAGCGATTGTTAGATGTTAGGAAGAACTTCCCAGAGAAACTACAGAAGTCTCCATCTTAGGGTAATTTACAGGGCAAATTGATGTGGGGATGAATTGGGAAATTATAAATGAGATCTCATGAAATCATGGTTTGATGATTTTTCTTAAAAATAAATATTTTATTAGTAGTTGTCATAAAGTAGAGATAAAATATACCAGGATCAAAAGAATCCATTTGGACTTGTGATTGAAATATCCTCAAAATTCAGTTCTACTGTGTGTTTATTGTAGGATTGGAGAGGAATAGGATGCATTACTTTACACACGTATTTGTAAGTTTCTTGTCTGGGATTTTGATGATAATCATCATTATCTCCAGCGTGAATGACATTTTAATTGCAAAAATCTTTGCCTTACCAAAACCACCAGTGCTTGCTCATCTGTGGGGATATTCATTAACACATTGTCTCACACGTTTTCATTTTCTTGGCAAGCTGTGGCAGGAAGACTGTTCCTTTTCATTCCTCCCCCCTCTCCCACCTCCTGGTGTCTTCTTCAGACCAGTGTATCCAAGAGTGTGCCAGCCCTACCAAACAGAGACACAACCAGCTGTCTCATTTTCCATTATTAGGCCTGTGAAATGGGAAAGCTATATATGTCCTTGAGCAAATAATGCTGTTAATTAAGCTGAGGGGCTTTTTTCATCCTTATATTCCTGCAGTAGGGCTTGATGGGAGAGCTTCTAAATCCTACTACCAATATATGGAACAGTTAATCAAGTGCCTTATATTTAAGTATGTGACTAATAGTTTCAAAGTCATTGGAATACTGTAGTGTTCTGTGTGGACAACCCAGTTTTTTCAGAGTAACATCTCCAAAGATTTTTAAGTGCCTAATCCACATTTAGGTAACTAGTCTTTATTTACAGTCTTGAATGTTAACCTAGATTTTTTTTTATTTTACAATAAAAGTAATATCCAGTATTACATCTCTTGGGTATTTTCAGATACTGATTAGAAAACAAATACATATATATTTATTTCTTTTAAATGAAGATGCAAGGCATCCTGCAATCTGAATGACTGCAGATAATGAGAACACAAAAAATGGCTACTTCTCTGTAGTCTGCCAGCTTGTGGCATTCCCACTTTTTCTTTTGTTCCTGTCTCTAAATAACTTGCACAGTTTGCAGTATCTGCAGCCATGTGATCCCATAAACTTCAAATAAAACCAGCAAATTCAGGAGATGGGCACAGCAGTGTAGAAATTATCCTTAGGGATAGCAGGCCAAAAGCTTTAGGTTGAAGCATAGATGTCAGAGGCAGAGGGATCAGTTAGGGTCTGTTTTCTCATTGAACAGGGATTGCTGAGAATGAGATAACCACCTGAGAAGGAAATCAGCAGCACTTGGAATAGATGCTGAAGGAAAGGATGAATGGAGAGAGAAATGCTCATGTGGAGTCATTTAGGAGAACAGACTCTCCTGTGTAAATCACTGTAGTGCTTCACAAACCTAGGGGATTTTTAGGTAAACCAGAAGGTAGCTGGTTCTTGAGAAATGTTTTTTTCAGGAGTTTATAAATAGCCAGAGCAATATCAGTACCACTAAGGAAGAATTTTTGGGACTTTTTTCCACATATTCTTAGGAGATGGCAAAAAAAAAAAAAGCCATCTAAGCCTTAGGAGAGGCTTAGATTAGCTACTAGGAAAGATTTTTTTCACTGAAAGGGTTTCAAAACATTGGAACAGATAGCCATGGGGAGTCATCATCCCTGAAATTGTAAAAAAAAAAAAATGTGGATATGACACTTGAGGACATGGTTTAATGGTGAAAATGGTGGTGGTTGATGGCTGGACCTGATTATCTGAGGTCTTTTCAAACCTTAATGATTCTATGATTCTGTCAGGGTAGGGAGTGGGAGAAATCAAGGCTAGGAGAAATCAGTGATTCTTAGTTTAGTCCACAGAAAGAGAGTGAAAATGGTCAAACATTGAAGAAATATCTCTGTGCTCAGAAGGCCCTTCCTAGGAGGTAACAAAGAAGTTAAATGGCATCATCATTGAAGGAGGAGTATTGTCAGGGATTAAACCCTATTTTCAAAGTCAGGGTGTGCAAGATATGAAAGCCAAATTTCCAAGTCTGTCTCAGAAAGTTGTGAGTTGCTGATCCTGACTGATTTATGTTCCATAAGAATCCTTGTGAACAGCTTAGTTTTGACCATTCTAGAATGTGTTTTTAAACTTAGAGTCAGGAAAGTGGAAGAAGAAAGTGTTGAGCAGCTCTACCCACAGGCTCAGTACTGTTCATTAAGAGGTCTCTGGAGGAAATGTTCTGATTTTATTGTAGAGATGTCTCTGTTTCACTTGTATGCAGGCTGACAGAATGAACAATTAGATAGCTGCATAAATGCAAAATGAGTAGAACAGTTATGGAACCCAGCATTTCCAAATGACACAACAGGGAGAAAAACACAGACAAGTTTTGGAGGTTTCTTACCCAAAATCTTTGTTTTTCTCTTCTGAGTTAGTTGAATCTCTGAAGGTGGTCTATGAGCAGCCAAGACAGTGAGTTGTGATTGCAGGGTGTTCCTCTGATGGTTTCCCTGGGCCTCAGGTGGGATTTTATGGTTTAGAGAGATTCAAATAAACGTGTCATGTGTGGCCTAAAGGGGCATCAGTTCATCTGCACCTTCCACCAGAGAGCTCAATAACAGGAATTCCTCTGCAAGAGGACCTCAAGAGGAGGATGGTGGTGTCAGGGGAGACAGTTCAGTGAAGAAAGAAATCCTACTACCTGTGGTGCTCCTGGTGTGTTCCAGTTCTCCCAAATGTAAGTGGAGAAAACACTCAGCAGAGATGTCTGCATTTTAGGATGGGATGTGAGAGGCTGTTGTGATTATTTGTAAACGAGGAAGACTGTTACTTCATTTTCCGGTTCTGTTTCCTGACTCAGAAGGACCACAAAGTCTTCTCATGAATTCCATCAGCACAGAGGACGTATCAAGGGATGATGTGTTTATTTGAGCTTTACCTCCTGTCAGTTTTGTCATCCCTGTGAGACTGAAAGTTTTCAGTGCATTTACTTGCATTAATTAAAGCCTGAATATCTAGGGAATATTCATAAAATAAGCTCGGGTTTCCATGAGTTTATATTTGAAAAATTAGAATACAAAGCTAGACCAGACTGTGTAGACAGCTTGTAATGTTGAACTGTATTATTAACAGCTAATAAAAGAGGGAGCTGTAAAGTGACACTATAAAGGATCTCCAGTAGGGTAATTTTAACACTCTCCCTTGAGTATGTGAGCATACAGTTGTAAGATTTGGCACTGCTGATTTTGGCAGCTGTCTGTGCATTTGGATCACTTGTGCACTTCTCACTAAGGCAGGACAGGTGCTAAAATCAGACCCTTAAGATTCTGACTCTTTAGGACAAATTGCACACTAAAATTAAGGGTCTATTTCACATAAGTTTTGAAAAAATACACAAGAGATTTCTCAAGTGTCTTAAAATAAGAATTTTTAGCTACTTTATGAAATTTTTGTACAGGAAATCTTGCTATTGTTTGTAACTTCGTTTGTGTCAGCAGCCTCTATAACTGGCTTGCCTGAGGGGATATGGATTCTTTGTATTTAGAAGGAAAAATAAATTCATTATCCAGACTAGAATGTTCCACTGCGACTTTCCCACCTTTTTTTGCTTTTTCTACAAGGATAGCAAACAATGTGCAAAATACAACCTGGTCTAGTGGAAAGTGTCCCTGCCCACTGCAGTGGGGTTGGAAACAGATGACCCTTAAGGTCCCTTCCAACCCTTCCAATCAATCATTCTATGATTCTCTAAAAATACATGTATTATTACATTTCTAATTTATTTATTCTATTATATTGTGGGAGGGTGTTGATTCTTGTGTGGTAATTATTATTTCTGCTACTATTGGCAGGCCTTACTTACAAACAAGAGAGTGTTTCTGCCTGGGTTTATGCCCAGAGCAGCATTTCTAATTAGTAGCAGTGGTGAATTTGCACTCAGAATACTCTTAGCTGAATTTTTCAGTGCCCTGCCTATTTCATACAGCAGGCTGGCATTGAGTAACACTGACATGAGGCAGTGTAGAATAGAGAGCTGAGCCTGTCACTGTTCCCATGGCAAAGTTCATCCTGTGGTTTAACAGATTGTGGCTCATTTAAAACTTCAGTCAAGATTTCCTTCCTCATTCTGACCTCTTACCAGTTTTAGTCTCTGCTCTCTTGTACTATCCAGTAATGAAGTACTGTAAATCAGTAATGTAGACTTAGACCAGATGGTTGTATTTACTATCCAGCTAAGAGGGAGTCATCTAATGTTACCTTTTTCCAACCCCATTCCAGGCAGAGACTGGCTAAACACTGTAGGTAGACTTTTAAATCCCCACATCTAAGCATTAATTTGTAAAATTCTTCTTTCTCTCCGGAGATTTGCATTGCTGAGATGACTTACCCAAGTCTTGGCAGTGCTGCAAATACACAACTAAAGCAGCTGCCACCTTGGCAGGTTTGGGTTGAAATCTGTTTTTAAAGCTAAGCTTGAGGAGGATTCATAAAATCATGGAAGGGCATAAATTGTGAGGGAACCCTGGAGATCAGCCTCTGCTCAAGCAAAGCCACCTATTCCTGGCAGCCCACGTATTCATTTAGAGATTTTTAGAAAAAACTTGAAATCTGGTCTGTAGACATACTCACAGCACTTTTCTACTCATTCCCAAAGACAATAGTAAAGACTTTCAAAAAGAGTAAAAGACAAAAAAGAGTGATCAGAGAAAATGATGAAACATGAATCAGTTATATTTTCTTTTTATTAAGGTCAGCACTGTAATTGAAAGATCTACTTATTGTCTATGAGGTAAAAGGGTATGATTCTTAGATTCATTAGACTAATTAAACTTGCTCTTGATATGGTAAAGAGTTGCTTTTCAGATGTTTCTGACCTATCTATCCTACCTTCCATTATGGTGATGCCAGACTAATGTTTGGGGAAGAACACAGTCCAAGAAGTAGCCAGATAGGTATCCTGACAGTGGGCTTGTTGAGCAGTAGTAATGGGAAGAAAACAATAAAAGTTAAGCTTCATTTTTTACGAAAGCAGTTTACTTATAAAACAAATTTTTAAAAAAAACTGCCCTGCAACCAAACACACTGTTCTTTTATAGCAGTTGCAGTGATCAACTTTGTGAGACCTGGGCTTTGAACACAAGACATGAATTTACTCAGATATATATCAGAGGTTGCCAGGTAAATACAGTGAAGAACTGGCATCAGTGCCAGGTTTGTTGTAGGCTCCTGTTATTTGTGGAAGATAGGAAGGTTGAATAGCCAGGGGAAAGCCTTGTAAATCTGAGTCAAAGGTGGAGTTCCTGTGCTGATCAGAATGTGATCATGCTGCATGTACACATCCAAGTGCTTTCATGGATGTAAAGCACAGCTGTGTTAGCCAAAGCTCTAAGATGGACAACTTATCATCTGCTCAGGCTTCTCCCATCAACCCTGACAGGATTAGGTGAGCTCAGTTTACTGTGGGGTGGCCCAGCTGCAGCTTCAGCAGGGATGTGCCAGACACATGGGTATCCCAGGAGTCCTGGTTGTGTCCTGTTCTCAGGTCACCCACCTGTGGGATCCAGGCATGGACCAGCGAGTGCTTGGAACAACACTAAATCCAACGTTTAAATGTTTAAATTGGCACGAGGGGGCCTGGATGCCCCTAAGGAAAACTAGAGGCACTTCAGAAATGCAGCTCCTTCACGGGTTGTCTCCTGCCCAGGGTGGAGTCCACTCCTACCTTGTCCCAGTCAGCCTCCCAGGGAATGATGACTGAATCTCTGTGTCAGGCAGGAAGGAATCTTCAGAAAAGCTGTGGAGCTTTTGGGATGAAGGCGTGTTTGACAGCGGGTGGCAAGGTTTGAGTTGGCCTTTGGGAAGGGCTTCTGACTGCTGGCTCTGTAATGGAGAGCAGGGACCAAAAGGCTTGTTTGTGGGGAGTGATTGAAAAAGTTTGATCTCCCTCCCACTTTAGAAGGTGCATTTTTGGTAACTTTTAAGTCAAGCCGCTCTTTAGATACTGGTGCAGATCTGCATTTAGGAAGGTGGACAAAATACCCCTGTCCCTCATTTTCAGACAGGATACCAGAAACACGAGGGAGCCATCACAGTCCAGCAGTGAATCAGTGAAGCCCAGAGCAGCATTTCCCTGGTTCTTTGGCCAGTCTTTGATCATAGGTGTTTGCTGAGGTGCCTCATGGGAAGAAGACTTAATGTTCTTGGCCACTCACATAGTTTCTTTAATGAGTATTAAATCTGCATAAAGAGATTAATGAGACCTGCCAGAACATCCTTTTCTGTCCACAGAGTTGCTAATTGCTGTTCACACACTGTCAGCATACTGCAGTGTTTGGCTCTCATCTCTGATGCTTCTTCCTCAGATGCAGAAGTGCACATCAACTGACAAACTTCTGTCCAAGAAATTTTCCCCTGGCATGCAGTGGCAGGACCCTGAAAATCCTACTTTCCTAGGAGCCAATGATGCCCATCAGGGATGTGCCTCTTTGTGATAGGTTTCCACAATCACTGGGGAGCCACAGCAGAGAAGGACCTTCAACATCCTCCTTTTATTTTTGTCAGTGTTCCTGGATGTTGCTGGGTCAGCTAAGTTCTGCAGTACTGTTTGCCCTTCCTCTCATTTTGCCTTTTGCAACTTTGCATGAAAATAAACCTCTGTGACATGAAGCCTTAAATAACCACCATTCGCAACAGTCCTGGAATCCCAAGGAAAAAAATTATAAATTAATAGTGGTGGTGATTAATTATTTAAAATTATTTACTTGGAATAAAGTGGGTGTGAGATACCAATGGATTTTTTTTTCCCTGTGTGTGCTTAGCAGTGGCAAAGGAAAATTTTGTCCTATTGAGTGAATTCCTTTTAAGGGACTGATTCCTTCTTCACATGAAGGAAATTCATGCTTGACAGCTTCCAAAGTGTGTTTTGTTGTCTTCAAGTGGATGTACTGAGGCTCTGCTGGCAATGTTTAGATAACAGAGGTATGAGAGCTGAAGCCCTGAACCAGAATTTTCCATATTAATTTTACTTGCTCTATTCAGAAAGGCTTCTCATTCCCTGAAGGACACTCAGTGTTCATAGTGGCAGCAGCATTCCAGTGGTCAGGGCAGAAACTGGGAAGCAAGGTTTATGTTTGTGCTAACTTTCAGATGTCAGGAAAGATCTTTTGCTTTAGATCATTTGTTTGAGAAATTTGCTGTAATGTTACTGGCAAGGAAGGGAGTTGGTTTTTAGGGTAGGTGTGGAGTTCGTGATGACCTTGGTTAAAACTCAAATAACATCTGCTTAGAACTGAAGTGAGACTGGTTTTGCCTCTGTAAACAGGGTGAAGTTCCTAAATTGAGCTGGAATATCAGGAAATCTAATTCCCATTTTCTGGTTTATGCTTTATTCAACCATTTATTCTGGCTTCCCATGTAAAGTAACACTGTCTAACTGAGGGTGTGCATGGGGGCTGAATCCAGCCTTTGGAAACCTTCTGTCCAGTCTCACTTTCAGTGGAGGAGATGGGGGATAGCTGGTCCATCAGCAGAATCAGAGCAGCCAAGTGACTCCTTCCCAGCCCAACAGGGTGAAAATTGGTGCTGCTGAAACCCGGGAGGAGTGGGGTGGACTGGCAGCCACAGGCAAGGTGCAGGAAGAGCTTGAGGGCAGGGGATGGAGGTGTTGGCAGATAACAAAGATTTAAACCTCATATCTGCTTCTCCTTTCTCTTGCATTGTGCTTCTCCTTTCCTCACTGAAGATGTAACACCAGATCTGTGTGGAGGGAAGCCAAAAATTGGTTTGAAGATAGATTTTCCCTCCCTTTGTACACTTGCTCACTAGAGATGAGAAGATTTCTTTTTTAAATATTTGCTGTAAATTTGCTCTGAGTTCTAGGGCAAATTAAAGAGATGGGGGGGAAAAAAAAAGGTGGCTGAATAACTCATTTTAAGAGTGAACTGTTTATAAGGTAGGAATTCGTCAACCATCTCCCATCTTGCAGCAGCTGTGGACTCTGAATGAGAACAGTTTGAATATGGAGTGTTCAGTGCTCCTTACAAACTGCTTTCAAATTGCACAACACGGGTCATTTCAACAATTAAATAATTTCAATGCCTTTTTGATGTGCACGTGGATCACTCAGTGGGCTTTGGATCACTTAGCAGCCCTCCTAATAACTCTGATCTTGGTTTATTTGCTCTGTCATATTCACTTAGCTCTGAGTCGTGAGTTGAAGCAGAAATTATCTATGAGTCTTCTCTTTATATATATTCTATTCTATTCTATTCTATTCTATTCTATTCTATTCTATTCTATTCTATTCTATTCTATTCTATTCTATTCTATTCTATTCTATTCTATTCTATTCTATTATATTATATTTATTATATTACATGCTTCATGCCACATAAGCCTTGACTCAAAGATCTGGCTGGATTAGCCGTGCAGGCACAGCTGGAGTTACAGATAATGGATAACATCCTCAGCTGGTGTATTATATCCATAAAATTCCTGGGAAGCCAAGGGAGCTACACTAATTCTCACCATCTGAACAGCTACAGTTCCTGCAATTGCTGTCTTTCTCTCAACTGCCAAAGCTTATGTTTGTGCCTTTGTGCTTCTCCAGCAGAACTTAATGATACCCCTTGTGCCTGAATGGGGCAGAGTGCCCTGCAAACAATAGGCTTTGGTTTGGATCGATGAGTGTTAGTGTTGGGAGCTGCCTTTGCCTTTCCTCAAAGTTGAGGGGTGTGCAGCACTTCTGGAGGACCAGATCTAGGTCACTTGTGAGGGACTTGTGTTTTTTACTATACCCTGCATTTGTGATGGAGGTAGCACTGAGCTAAGGCTGGTTATTTAAATTAGCAATTCATAAGCCCATTTCGTACCTAGCCCTTAATTAGAGACAGATTCCCCATTTCCTTTGCCATTTAAATTATTTGCACTTGTGTCTGCTTTCCAGCTGTCCACAGTCAAACATAGCCAAATACAAATTATCACAGAAATCTATTAGGTAAACAAGCCTGTACTTCGTAAAAATGCAGGTCAGTAATTTCTGAGTATTCTTCAGAAAAATAGGTGTCTTTCCCTAGTCCTTGGGAAACTTTTTATTAACACTCCAGCATTATTTGTGGTTTTGGCCAAATGTATTAAAAGGAGTAGTTTGAACTGTCTTAGTCCTCTTCCAAAACCAATCCTCTCTAGTTTCTCAAAGACAGGAGAAGCTGCCTTACCTGGTGAACAGTGTTTGCAGCTGCTCTATTGCACTTCAGAAAGCATCTTTGCTTTATGTGCATCTCAACATTTGGAATGGAAGGGCCCATGAAAAATGTTGCCTAATTCCCATCACTTAAGGTCAGCAAGCAGAAAAACTCTGAATCAAACTCTTAGTAGCCTTTTATTCTCATTGTAGTGTTCTGTCTCCCAAACCAGTTACTCTGGATTTGCAGTTATGTAATTAAAGGCAGCATTTGGGTTTGTTTTGTAGGAAAACTCAACTTATTAGGAACCAGAAGCTACTGGTTATTAGATAAAATTGTAATTTTTTTTATTTTTTTTTTTTTTTGTATTCAATGATGAACTGCAGAATGACTAAGACAGCCCTTCTGGCAAGGATTAACTTTGATAGAAACCTTAATGTTTCCAAAAGGCTCTCACTCTCAGTTGCTATATATTTTCCAATGCCTATGCCTTTAATTTCATATGATTTCTTTGGAGAGTATGATTGGATATTTTTATGGTGGATAGCAGGGAAGGCTGCCTCATATTTTGCAACCTGACATTATGATGACTACCCATAAACCAGCAATGTGCTTTTGGCCACAGAACTCTAATGTTCCTTTCTCTAGGAATCAGCCAGTGACTAACCTCTGTGGCAACAGCAGCGTACTACAAAAAAAATTGGACTCTATTATCCCATTTTTAATTTCCTGCTGCTTCATTTTGCTTTTGCCAGGGGACACTGGGAGCAGTTTGAGTACCAGGAAAAAGCTCCTTTACCTTTCCTTGGATGGAAATGTCCAGCATGGGTGCAGTTTCACAGCTTCACTCTTAGTGAGAACAGTTTTACCTGGTCAAAATGTGAGGGGAAAAAATACAGATCTTTGAGCTGAGCACTGAGAAATGAAAGTAGCACCTGGCAATCATAGGCTCAGAGCAAACATGTGGAGCCCAAGAGTTTCACAAGAAGTGAAAGAAGAATTTATATCCTCCCTGCAGGACATTAGGAGATCTTAATCTCCACCAGCTGGTTATTCAGTTCTGCTCTGAAATAAGAAAGTATGTTTTCCTGTTTATTTTTACCATTCTAACAATTTAAAATTGAGCTAATGATAAAGTTTTACGTCTTTAACTTTTGATGTTTAAAGAACTTCTGATTTCAAGACAATCAGTTAATTTAGGGGTTGATTAATCATTTTCTCAGAAAAAGTATTTTTACACTACTTGGTGACATCTCTCAGAATGATTATTTGTCAGGTAAACTTTGAATTTCTGGCCCCTTTCCATGGACACACTAGGGCCTTATGCCTTACATGTGTATTTATTTACTCAATGCTGTACATGGATTTAAGTGCCTCATTCCTAGCTGCTTGCGACTGATTTGAGATGGAATTTGTGGAGTTTGGTGCATGCTTCATAGCTCAATTCATCTCCAAGTGTGGCTTTAGCAAAGTTGCAGAGCTTTGGGTTGAACCAGCCTTCACAAGTTCCATTTTCCTGATTTTCCTTGGAGTTAGTAACCCCTAGCAGGAGGTGAGAACAGGTCATTACATTTTAAATCATCTTACAATGAATGTGAGTCAGAGCCTCTAGAATTCTGAAAAATCCCTCCAACTGTTTCTGTTTAGCTTTCTATTGTGAATTGTAACCCCTTTTAAAGAGACATCCTTTTGTCTTGTCCTTGCAGTCTCACATCAAACCTGGGAGGGCTGTTCTTGTGGAGCTGTGAGTCTGTCACATCTGCCAGCATCCATCTCTCTTAATGTCATAAGATTTTAAGAAGAATCCCCTGGATCTGGAAAAGAATCACCCCTGAGGTGCATTTAAAAGTGAGAAATCAGTGGTGATTTGTGGGCAGAAACCCCACAGGTGCAGGGAATTTCAAGTTTTTCAATTTTCAACTTTCTACTATGAATTGTAACCCCTTTTAAAGAGACATCCTTTTGTCTTGTCCTTGCAGTCTCACATCAAACCTGGGAGGGCTGTTCTTGTGGAGCTGTGAGTCTGTCACATCTGCCAGCATCCACCTCTCTTAATGTCATAAGATTTTAAGAAGAATCCCCTGGATCTGGAAAAGAATCACCCCTGAAGTGCATTTAAAAGAGAGAAATCAGTGGTGATTTGTGGGCAGAAACCCCACAGGTGCAGGGAATTTCAAGTTTTTCAGGGAGTGATAGAAGGACAGATGGATTAAGCCATGCTGTGATATCTGGAGAGAACATTACAGCCCATAATTTTGAATGCTCCACAGAGAGCATAAGTGTTTCAGTAAAGTGGCATCAGGACTTCAAAAGCTTCGATGATCACTCTGAGTTCCCTGGCATGGAATGAGAGGGAGAGCTTACAGTAAAGCTTTTTTTAAATCAGCAAAAAGGGGGAAGTTGATCCCTGAATTACACAACAGCCATGCCAGCTAAGAATGGATCGGAAAAAGCTGTTTTCAATACCAAGAGCTTTCTCTCCAGATAACCAAAAGTGTTCTCTCATTCACAAAAAAAAAAAAAAAGGTAAATTTTTTTTATTGTCCTGGTAAGCTGGGACAAATGTGATTTGGTGTGCTCTAGGACTGAAGCAGGGCTCAAGGTCCTGGTTTATTTCCTTCTCGGTTACAAGCAGACCTTTCTTCCCCCAGCCCTAGGCCAGAGTAAGAAGTCTGGTACATTTAGCAGAGTTGCAAAGAAAGGGGTGGTGTGTCTGCCTTGTTTCTGGTGTAGATCTACCTCCAGGAAAGAAATATTTTATGTGACATTTCAATGATGAAGGTGAAAAGCGTAAGAACTGCCTGGCCTTTACGTGCTGTTCTACACTCTTGTTCTCCGTGGTCTCAGTACAAATTAAATGAAAGAAGTTCAATAAACGAGTGCTCAAGAGATCTGAGAGTGAAAGCTGTGGTTTGAAATCTCAAAGATGATTTAAGCTTATTTCCTCACTGAGTCTGGACTCAGTCACAACAGTAGATTTTAGTTCCTGTCAGGCATTGCTTCCTGGGAAGCAAAAGCAGAAATACTCTTGGCTTCACTGGGAATAAGGCAGTTCCTTGTCGTTCATTGAGGTCTTGCTTCCAGCCAGGCAGGCAGCAAAAATCACTCGATGCAAACACCGTGCATGTCGCCGTGCGTTATTTTTGTGGCAAAAGCCACCTGTGCGCCACTCTGCTGTGGAGGATGTCAAAAAATAAAAAAGGAAGTCTTGGAAAATGGTCTTGTGGTGACATCTGAGAGCACATGGGACTTCTGCGAAGTGAGGGGGAAAGGAGGGGGAAACAGGAGATGAAGAGGGAGGGAGAAATGGAGAAAAGCAGAAATGCTGGGGCGGCGCAGGTACTGGGGCTGTGGGGAGACACGGGCCGCGCGCCGGAAAACCCGGACCGGACTTCGGCCGGAACCCGGACCGGAGCCGGTACTTGGGAAAACCCAGACCTGATTTCGGCCGGAACCCGGACCGGAGCCGGGACTTGGGAAAACCCAGACCGGATTTCGGCCAGAACCCGGACCGGAGTTGGTATTTGGGAAAACCCAGACAGGATTTCAGCCAGAACCCGGACCGGAGTCGGTACTTGGGAAAACCCAGACCTGATTTCGGCCGGAACCCGGACCGGAG
>VXBQ01007746.1:1227349-1304417 GCA_013400175.1 Phainopepla nitens
AAATATGTTATCACAGAGGCATTACCATCATCTCTAACTGGCCCAGCCTTGGCCATGTCCGTCCTCAGAGCCGTCAGGGATTGGCTTTGCCAGACATGATGGAAGCTCCCAGCAGCTTCTCACAGAAGCCACCTCTGTGGCCCCCCAGCTACTAAAAACCAGGCTGTGCAAAAACAACACAACTTACTACAAAATAATTTATCAGGAAACATTATGAGATTTTACTTTATACTATAAGTCAATTGACAAGGGTCCTTTGGAGAGGTTTGTGGGGAAGGAAGTATGTTAGTGAGCTGCCTCAGATTAATTATTGCTTTGCTAATGTTCCCATAAGCAAAATAAATGCTCTTGCTGTCATGGTTGCAACTTCCATTTACCACTGAATGAAATGTGAGAAATTAAATCAGAGTATTCATTTATGTATTTATAAATCCAAGTCTTGCAGAATTAGGCATCTGAGGTAATGGCTAGGCTTGCTTTTTCTTCCCCAGAGCTTTCCTCTGCAACGGATGTTCCAGAATTTTAAACCTCCACCAGCCCCATCATCTGTTTGAATATGGATGCAGGTGTGAGTTTCACAACTCCGCAGATTAATCCAAAAGATTTGAAATGGGAAATGGGAGCAGCCTGTGTAGATTCACAGCTGTTCACTCATCAGAACCTGAAACTGCTAGCAAACCACCAAAAATCAGTATGTCCTCATCAGCCTAATGACTCAGAGGATGTCCTGAGCCTGCCTGGCCTTTGATGAGGGGAAGCCCTTGTAGTCAGTCACAGTGAAGGTATTGAGAGGTTTTGTGGTGTGGGGAGACAGTGGCTGGGTCAAGGGGTGATTAATTGTCCCTGTGCCATCACAACTGTTGAGGAAAGCTCTGCAGGACTGACCAGATGGGACATGCTCTCTCTCCCAAGTTTTGGTTCTCTTGGTTTCCCTCCAGTGTGAGGGAGGCAGGTCAGGCAGATACTCTCTGCACTTGCAGCTGTGGCTGCTCTCATCAATGTGGCAAAGGGACTGCAGGGTCCTCCAAAGGACGTTTTTACTCCTTGCTAAACTCTGCTCTTAGTAGGAACCACGTGGTTCTGTGGAGAACAGCATGGATGTTGGATGACAAAGTGTGTTTAAATGGCAGTGAATCCCACTCCTTGCCTGTAAGAAACAGATTGACTTTTTTTTTCCCTTTTTTTTGCCCTTTAAATCATTTAACAACAGTGCAATGAGCCTGCGAGCTCTGCTGCTCCTTTTGTTTGCTATTCCAGTTGCCTTGTCCTTGTCTTTGGTGATGACCTGTCAGTCTCTCATTGCCTCTTCCTGGTTAATCTTTTCCTTTTCCACATGCAGTTTTTAAACACAGTGCCCTTCCTCAAGAGGCTTCATTCCCTGCGTGCATTTTCTTTGGCATCTCTTCCTTATGGGCTCCTCCTCTGGAGAACTGAGCACATCCCAAAACCAGCATCTGCTAGGCAAGACATTGCCTTGGGGACTTAAAAAATGGTCAGACACTCTTATACCTGCTCTTTGGCCACCTGCACTTGTGCTGTACAAGCAGACTTTCAGGCTGTGCTGATGGGGCTTTGTTTTTATGCACAATTGCAGCTGCAATGTTTTCCCTGAACTGTGGGGAAATTGTTTTCATCATTCCAGTTTCGCCCTGCATGACAGACATCTCCATATGTGTCCTTTCATTATTTATTTACAGGCCTCAGTATTTAAAGGCCAAGGAAGTTTTTTGAGTTGTCATCCTTCAGGGTCTGTGTCTCATTTCTTGCACAGGGATTAGCTGAGGCTGGTGGACTGTTGTTGACTCCAAAAGGCTTGAAAAAAGTCCCTTTTCCTTTCCTTTACTCCTTCCCCTGAGACTCCATGTTTCAAAATGCTGCTGCTGGGGTAATTGTGCCCTAATTGAGGAAAGTCCTGGAGTGACTCCACTGGAGTCAGACATGACATCAGCAGCGTTGCCCAGGCAGCAAGTTCCATCCATTGTTCCTGTGCCACACACACTTCCCCAGCCCCAGATCGGGTGTGTAACCACATCCAGTGATCACCATCTTTCAACAGGAGGTGCAGCCTCAGCACTTCGGGCACAGCACAGGGATTTGGATGTGGTCAGTGTTTGCCCTTGCAGAAGCAAAGCAGATTTCTTTGTTACTACTGATTTTGTTGTCTAAGCAGCATGTTCAGTGTGTGTAAGATCCTGGCGTTAGAGAAGAGATTATTCCTTGCTTGCAGTCAGATTACATGTCATAACATGTTCAGAGTGCACTGCTGGTGCCTAATAGACCCATCTGTCACCCCTTGAATTTACAAGTATAAATGCAATCCCTCAGGCTAAGGTGATATATATCATCTCAAAAGTGCATCTGGGATCTATGTCAGGGTGATACTGAATTAATCTTTGTTAGGTTCATATAACTTCATCCCAGTGAGTTTCTTGCTATGATAATGATGCAGCTAGATTGTAAGTCCTCTTTCATCAAATAACAGAAAATTCTGAAAGATTCTTATCCTATTTGATTTGGGCTGTATGTTCCTGTATAACGAGATCAACAAGAGTTTTTTTTGGGGCTCTTTTAGAGTGGGATCAGACCCTTTTGTTTGAAAGAAGCCTCTTCCCTTCGTGGCATCTGTTTCTAGACCACATTGGCATTTTCCATGTTTCCCCATCCCTGAGCTGTTTATTTCTACTTGCATTTTAATGACTGCTTCTGGCTGGTTTTCCTCACTCTCATTAGAGCTTTTTTGGACCTCCAGTTGAGCTGATGAGACGTGGAGTTTATGCAGTGTTTTTTCATCTGTCTCAGTGAAGATTCACCATTCCTGGGGTGATATATTTCCCTGTGTGTGCCCTGTCACAGACTCAGCCTGGGTGGGCTTCCATCTGGGTTCAGCAGCTCAAGGGTTACCAGGACTGTTTGCTCATTAACATTCCCTGTTTATACACTGATCATCACAGATGTGTGTGTTATTTGCCCCAGCCACTGCATTTATAGAACAAAATCCACTTTTAAAGGTGTTTTGAGTTTTGCAGTACATTTTTCAGGAGAATAATCTGTTCACTGAAAAATAAAATTTACGGTTTTTATACTTTCAGAAGCAGTTTACAAGTTCTTCTCAGGATAGTATGTTTTTTCAATTTAAAAAATTAGTTGATTTTTACTTTTTCTAAATGGTCTGCAATGGTAATAACTCAAAGTCCAGAAGCAAATGTAAAGTAGTTCCAAGTATGAACACAACAAAAAGGTATGTCAGTCAAATCTCAGGTCAGCAAGTGAATTTTTTATTGCGGAAAATGGTAAAAGCCTCTCTAGGATGTAGTTTTTGGTGAAAAGTTGAATGACTGAAATTAGTTCTGGCTGGTTTATTTGGGTATCATAGTAAATGGCACAGACCACTTTCCTACTAAGTTCTGCCACTCTCTCTTTGGGGAAGTTTGTTTTAATCACTTTTTCATGGCAGTTTTCTGTCATCAAGTCTGGAATATACTACAGGCAAGAACTTCTACAGAATTAGTTAATTCAATGATAAATATGCCACCTTAATACTTAATTTCTACTCCCTGACTCCTTTATTTTTGTCATTTTTTTGAGGTGGGGGGAGGCTTGCCTCTGGCAATGATGCTTTTTCCTGATTTGAAAGAGAAAATACTGAAAGGACAGTGGTGATACAAGGAGCAATTTGGNTTGTGCCCTAATTGAGGAAAGTCCTGGAGTGACTCCACTGGAGTCAGACATGACATCAGCAGCGTTGCCCAGGCAGCAAGTTCCATCCATTGTTCCTGTGCCACACACACTTCCCCAGCCCCAGATCGGGTGTGTAACCACATCCAGTGATCACCATCTTTCAACAGGAGGTGCAGCCTCAGCACTTCGGGCACAGCACAGGGATTTGGATGTGGTCAGTGTTTGCCCTTGCAGAAGCAAAGCAGATTTCTTTGTTACTACTGATTTTGTTGTCTAAGCAGCATGTTCAGTGTGTGTAAGATCCTGGCGTTAGAGAAGAGATTATTCCTTGCTTGCAGTCAGATTACTTGTCATAACATGTTCAGAGTGCACTGCTGGTGCCTAATAGACCCATCTGTCACCCCTTGAATTTACAAGGATAAATGCAATCCCTCAGGCTAAGGTGATATATATCATCTCAAAAGTGCATCTGGGATCTATGTCAGGGTGATACTGAATTAATCTTTGTTAGGTTTAGATAACTTCATCCCAGTGAGTTTCTTGCTATGATAATGATGCAGCTAGATTGTAAGTCCTCTTTCATCAAATAACAGAAAATTCTGAAAGATTCTTATCCTATTTGATTTGGGCTGTATGTTCCTGTATAACGAGATCAACAAGAGTTTTTTTTGGGGCTCTTTTAGAGTGGGATCAGACCCTTTTGTTTGAAAGAAGCCTCTTCCCTTCGTGGCATCTGTTTCTAGACCACATTGGCATTTTCCATGTTTCCCCATCCCTGAGCTGTTTATTTCTACTTGCATTTTAATGACTGCTTCTGGCTGGTTTTCCTCACTCTCATTAGAGCTTTTTTGGACCTCCAGTTGAGCTGATGAGACGTGGAGTTTATGCAGTGTTTTTTCATCTGTCTCAGTGAAGATTCACCATTCCTGGGGTGATATATTTCCCTGTGTGTGCCCTGTCACAGACTCAGCCTGGGTGGGCTTCCATCTGGGTTCAGCAGCTCAAGGGTTACCAGGACTGTTTGCTCATTAACATTCCCTGTTTATACACTGATCATCACAGATGTGTGTGTTATTTGCCCCAGCCACTGCATTTATAGAACAAAATCCACTTTTAAAGGTGTTTTGAGTTTTGCAGTACATTTTTCAGGAGAATAATCTGTTCACTGAAAAATAAAATTTACAGTTTTTATACTTTCAGAAGCAGTTTACAAGTTCTTCTCAGGATAGTATGTTTTTTCAATTTAAAAAATTAGTTGATTTTTACTTTTTCTAAATGGTCTGCAATGGTAATAACTCAAAGTCCAGAAGCAAATGTAAAGTAGTTCCAAGTATGAACACAACAAAAAGGTATGTCAGTCAAATCTCAGGTCAGCAAGTGAATTTTTTATTGCGGAAAATGGTAAAAGCCTCTCTAGGATGTAGTTTTTGGTGAAAAGTTGAATGACTGAAATTAGTTCTGGCTGGTTTATTTGGGTATCATAGTAAATGGCACAGACCACTTTCCTACTAAGTTCTGCCACTCTCTCTTTGGGGAAGTTTGTTTTAATCACTTTTTCATGGCAGTTTTCTGTCATCAAGTCTGGAATATACTACAGGCAAGAACTTCTACAGAATTAGTTAATTCAATGATAAATATGCCACCTTAATACTTAATTTCTACTCCCTGACTCCTTTATTTTTGTCATTTTTTTGAGGTGGGGGGAGGCTTGCCTCTGGCAATGATGCTTTTTCCTGATTTGAAAGAGAAAATACTGAAAGGACAGTGGTGATACAAGGAGCAATTTGGAAGGTTAAAGCTGAACCTCTGGAATTCTTCATCTTGGTTTCATCCTTTTTCCACAATGGCTGGTTTGTTGGAAGAGGAAACAGAAACCTGCCAAAAGCTGTCATTTTGCTGAAGGAGAACCAAATGGTGCTGCTGAAAGACAAAGCAGGACGGGGCAAACCAAGCTGTCAGGATGCACAGTGCAGTTCAACAGGACAGAGAATAACATGGCTCTCATGGCAGAAGAATTGCCCCAGAATGAATAACAAGTAGAACCTGAATCTCTGCATCTTGCTTTAGTAGCAATTAAAAAATTATAACCATTTCAAGGAAGTTTGGGACTAGATGAAGATGGAAAAATAGATCAGAGAGATTTTATTTACTTCTGTAGCAAATTCCTGGCATATGGGTTACATGAAGAAATTTTTCTGGGTGAAAAACCCTTAGCAGAATTCTCTCTTCAGCTCTCTTCAGTAGATTTTTTTTTTTTTTAGCTAATGTGCACTTCACTAATGACAGTCACTAATCTTTCATCAAACATACAAACAGCAGTGCTGGTGCTTAAAAGTTTCATGGCACTGAAATATGAGGATTTGTGGAAGGAAAATGAGGAAGTAACTTCTTCCATTATGGTTGTAGTAAGCTATTCTTACATACTGGATTTCTTGTTAAATTATGGCTTAGCTGTGAATGCTCAGGGATAATGTTAAAGAAATGTAAATAGGGAGCTTTTTATTGCAAATAGGTTTTTAAGTTATTTGGGAGCTTTATTTGAAATATTGCTGTATATTTAGAAATGTTGAACTGGTAACATAACTTTTTAAAACGTGGGTTTGAATATTGTGATCCTAGAATTTTATTCTTTATCATCATTGGTTTTCAAACGTGGCAATGATGTTTTCTAATGAGGTTTTTATGTGGAGAGAATGGGCTGCTAATTATATCCGAAAATATAACATGCTCTCAAGTGTCAGAATGTTGCAGAAGAAAGTCGAGGGCTTTTTTCCCAATTCAGGACAGTAAAATCAGAAGGAGGCTACTTGAATCTTGTGGGAGCTTTCCCAAAGGAAATAAAATTCTGGAGGATGACAAGCAGGATATTTTAAGTGGGAGCTTGTACGCATATGGAAGTTGAAGGCATGTGAAAGCCTATAGCACTATAGTCAGCATAAATGTAAAAATAAAGTGAAAAACTGTGGACAGTGCACAGATTGTGCTGTAAAAAGCATTATACAATACTCCATCCCCTCCTGTGAGCGTGAGGAATGCGTTACTGTGATCCTCCCAAGGGAGACACTGAGTTACTGTCCTTGCTTGGCTCCTTCCTCCCTGAGGTGACAGCTGGGTCTGACAGACCCTGCTCTGCCCTGTCCCCAGCCTGGGGTGGCCTTGCCCTGGCTTTTTCCCTGCAGGCAGTATCTGGAGCAACTGAGAATCCAGCTCTTCTGCTGGCTTCAGGGTCCTTTTGAATGGAAAGGGGACAGTCAGTTTCTCAGCAGTGCCACAGCACTGTGTCCCTAGCTGTTATATGGCAAAGGCTGTACAAAACCGTTGTCCTGGAAGTGGGAACTTGCACAAATTCTTGCTGTTCTCTCAGGAGGAATTTTTAGAACAAGGTTGAGAGTGAAGATGGTGTGGCTGCGTTCAGTTGTCTGTATATCTGACTTTGAAAGGAAAATGCTCTCTGCATCGGGGCTGAGCAAGTTTTTCTCCATGTCAAGAGTGTGAATTGTGAATCTACTCATGGGTTTTGCAGTATAGCCACAGATAGCTGCCTAAGATCATCTGTGAGCTTTTTACAGAGCAAATACCATCAAAGTTTAGAGGCAAGAGACCCTGATGATATCCCTGATTTCTTCATTTAATTTTTTTTTTTTCAGCATCTGACAGTCTAGCATTTGGTTTTTTTATCCCAGATTTGTGGTAGTCACAGGGCATTACGAAGCATTTCAGTGCTGCTGGAAGCTGATAAAGAGCCTTCTGAAGTCAGCATCTCTTACAGTGCTGACACTGCAGGATTTCCAAGGAGCTTTTTGCATCTTCTCCCTTCCTCCTCGGGCTCCCTTGTGGCATCTCAGCTCTGCCAGAACATCTGTCCCTGACCCAGCCCTGGCAGAAACCCTAAACCCCGGGTGATCCTTTGTTCCCTGACTGTTGGGGGAATCTGTACATGTGTTGCTACATGCAAACGAGCTGTTCCTGAACAATTGGAGCTAGATCGTGCTGGAAAGGATCCAAGTGCTGGGCTTACCCAGGGGGGCCAGTTTGTGCAGCTGAACTAGGTCATCATCTGTACCTGAGGCTCCAGCACTTGGGAATGCAGAGGTGGCACTGGGAAATGCAAGCCAGGAGAGGGATGGTGTGTATTGGCTGAAGTGCTTTTGCAGGCTGGCTTTGGGAGGGGAAATCCCTTAGGCAGGCCAGCGTGCTCTCGTGCAAATTGTTTTGCTTTTCACTGCCTGCTCCTAGGCCCATTAAGCTGGAAATGGAACTGGGAATGGCTTCTGGAACACAGCACACAGGACTGTTTTTGCCAGAGCATTGGTGCTCTGTTTATTTTTCTCACTTCATGCTCCAGCACAGTTGCTGCCATCCCTCATTTTTCCTGGTACATTAAACCTGGTTCAGGAATGCAAATGATTATGCTGAGTGAATCATCTCCATAGCCTTGTGCATCCAGATGATGTCATTGTCTTTACTTGTATGTGCACAGCGTGCTTCTTGAATAATGCAGTGTGCTGGTAGTCCCTGAAACCTTAAGTATCTGGCATATGACATCATCAAGACTGAGCTATATCCTAATTTGATGAAAGCTGGTGTAAATCCACTGATACTGGGGGAATTGTGTCAATTTAAAGACTCCAGACAGGATCTTTATGATTGTATTCTTACTCCATGTCAAAATATATTCAAAGTGAAGGGTTTTGTCATATTTGACAGCACTCCTTAGGTTGGTCATTTTTAAGATATGCAGATGTGGGGGAAAGTAGAAAAAATGGTGTGATTTTTAGAGCAAATAAGACCAGTCTGAAGAGGGCTTGGTATTCCAAGCAAAGTGCTGGATTTACTGGAGCCTGTAAGGTCTCTGCCTGGCTTGGGGAAGCAGAGCAGTGCTGGGCACTGTGGCTTGCTGGAGTAGCAGATTAGGGAAGGGAAACTCTGGCCCTGAGACAAATTCAGATAAAGATATGTGGCTTGTTAAAAACTATATTTGTTTTCCATATCATTGTCTGGGTAAAGCCTGTGGATAAAAACCTCAGCAAGAGCTTCCCAGTGTTGCACATCACCAGACAAATTATTCTGGCCCTGGTCTGTGAAAACGTGGAGCTGGATTTCACCACTTGTGCTGTTTAAGTTGTTGCTTTAGGAATATGTGTGCTGAGCTCCTGGGGATATAAAGGTCTATCAGGCATCATCCCTGAATGATCATTCCTGTATCTGGAAGTCTTCTGGGAGTGTGACTAAACTCAAGGGAGAGTTTGTGGCTGTAAATGTTCCAGTGGTTCATGGCCCACCTCAGGTTCTTTGGAGCTGCTGACAGACAGCTCCTGACATTTATAGCTACTTTCAAACCCACAATATGGCCTCATCTGAAAAGTACTTTGGCCTTCTATAACACGTGCCCTTAAGGTATTTTCTTTTCCTATGTCTGAGTTGTGCTGTAGAGCCCAGACCACACCTCCCCCCTTCCTCAAAATTACCCATAGCCTGGGTTTTAGGTGCACATCTACTTTTTTTTTAGGTGATATGTTACTGGTGCTTCAGGGAGCCAAGATATGAATGGTAGCTTTTGTTCCTGTTTGATTAGACAGTAATACTTTAAAATAGTGGCCTAATCTGTGTTTGTATCTTTGGTGTTTATTGTAATCACATAAAGCATGTGGGACTTATTTAGTATTAATGTGATTGTCAGAAGTCCTTTGATAGAATTTCTGCTGTAATTCAGGATTAAATGCCCTGAGCATTAAAGGAAAGGACCTTATTTTTGTGCTGCCTGAAAGAAGTGCCAATGCTGTCTTCTGGAGCCAAGCTCCATCCAGTTCTGACAATTCATTGGGATTGACCATTCCCTGAGGTAGAGAGCAAAAGTGGGAAAGGTATTTTTGCATGGTATTTCAGACTGTGAGAAGGTGAGGCCACGTCTGAGTTATGGCATATTATATAAAAAAAAAGAGCCATAGCATCTTTTGATGTGTGATAGGGGAAACCACCAACCAGAATGATCAAGTTGCTCCTAAATAATATAAATATCTCTGCCTCTGAATATTCACTGGCATTTGGAAACTAAGAGAAATAAGGAATTGAATGTTCTGCTCCACTTTCCTCAGGCAATGCTTAGAGGGCTCTAAAGTACTCAATGGCTTTCAAAAGTATGATTTTGTCCTAGCAAATAGCACTTCTTTCCTGCTACCTTAGAAAAAAAGTTTGCTTTTTACTTCTTTTACACTGTGTCTCCTTTAAATTAAGTTAGTGAAGGGTAAAAAGGTGTAGGAACTAGAACTTGCACAGATATCAAAATACTTGAAGATATTAGAAAAACTCCATCATATTTCAGTTATCTGTACTTTGCTTCTGTTCTGTTATTTTGGTCAAGATTATTGTAGCTGTAGCAATTTAAATTGAGTACAGGCTGTACTAAGAGTTGAGGGGAAACCTTGGCAGTTTGATTGTGTTGAAAAGAAGTTTAAGTGGCATTCTCAGCCTTAAACACCAAGAAGCATCTTAAAAAATTCATCTGGATGACCTACCGAAAATAATGGACTCTCCTAAGGATATCATAATGGACAAAGTTCCAGGAGCATCTGTCAAGCCTTAAGAAAAGGTAACAGGAAGCTGACATCACTAAAGGACCGAGAAAAAGGAGATGAATGGAAACAGAGAAACATCCTACCAAAAGCTGGAGCTGCTTCCAAAGGAAATTGAATCTATAATAAACTTTGGCTGATTAAATATTTTATCTGTGTGGCAGTTAGAAAAAGTTTCCAAGAACAACTAATCAGAGGGGTGAAAGCCTAGTGCTACAACCTCTTTCTAGCACCCACATAGCCAAAAAGAAACAGAAAACACCCACCCCCACCTGCTGTGTGTGTGGTGAGTTGATGGCCAGCTATAAAAAAACAGGTATAAAAGGGAGGCTATGTGAATTATTTGCATCTTTGTTCACTGTGGAAGACACTGAGATCATCCCCTGTGCCCCTGGGGAGGCTCATGAGGCTGAGACTGAGATAATTTTAAGTGAATTTATGGTATAGATACAGGATGGATGTGAATTTATAGGCAGAACTGGGCTCACCCATGGAAGAAGAGTAGTGTGTGTACTTCCTCACTGAAAACTACCTGGGGACTTGAAGACTGGAGGGTGTTAGAAATGAGATCAGTGTTTAAAAAGTCCAAATTGAAAATAGCTCAAGTGTATCTGTAAGGCTGACATCTCTTCCAGCTGGTTTGATGGAGACTATAGTAGAAGATACTAATGAACAGCTGGATAAATGTATGTGCTCTTGTAAAACTTTAGGGATTCTTTGAATAGGTGCATGTGGATATCCAGTAGATAGAGTATATTTGAATTTTTCAAAGGCTCTGGACAAAGGGATTGAGGCAATCATGAAGTAAGAGGGAAAGTATTGGTAAAATAATTTTCTAGGAGGAGGCAGGGAATAACAGATTAGGCAAATATTTGGAAGTAAGATTCACTGGGGTTACTGCATTGACAAACTACACCAGTATCAGGAAATCTGAGCTGAAAATACTTGGATGTGTAGTTGAAATATACCAGTTTTGTTTTTAGTCTTCTTTAAGGGTCTGTGTGTGAGTTGCAGAAGGAAGGCTCTTTCAAAGACCCAGTGTGCAGCAATCAGCACACCTTGGACCCTGCTGGAAGCTCTGAGGAGCCTCTGATGCTTCCAGGCTTGACTGAGCAGCACCAAGACTTCTGTAAATTAATATTAGATGGAAGGAAAGTCTTTTTGTTTGAAGGTCTACAGCTGCAGTCTTTGGGCTTGTTTGAATTCTCCTGGCTTATTTCCAGGAATTTTACTAATGGTTTCGGTTTTGTGTGCCACAGCCTGGAAGGGATTTCCTTGTCTGTCGAAAGGCTGATTGTTTCTCCCTTTTTTCTGTCATTTCAGCCTCATGTTTGGATCCAGAGCAATTTGTCACCTCCTCTGTTTATACTCAAGTGGCCCACTAGTTCATTGCTTAGTTGCAATGCTTGTCCCCTTAGGGATGCAGGTGAGGTTACCCAGTGGGAGCAGCTTACAGAAAAAAATACAGAGATCTTCTTTTTATGTATTTTAGAGTTGTGTGAGTTTATTTTACCCCATTTTAAATATTTTAGATTCACCACATATTCCTATGGGCTCTGAACTTCTGCTTTTCTTACCAATTTTCTAGTTGACAGTGTGTGAGGGATTTGTGCTGCAGCTGTGGCATGATCTCAGAGAACACCAGTGATTCATGCACTAAAGTTTAAAAAGGGTACTTATATACTCAAAAGAGAGCCCATCCTAGTTGCAGTTCTTGCCATAATCCCTATTGAAGCATTTACTGTTTAAAATAATTTCCTTCAGTCTATAATTTTTGTAGCAGAGAGCACCTTTAAAAAGAATATACATTCAAACATGGCTGTTCTCCTCTCTCTTTCCAGGTTTTTTTTTTGAGAGAGAGCTCTAGAAGTCTGAAGAGAGGATGTAGTTGAATGTCACCTTCACTGATATTTGCAAATTATTAATGTGTGAAGGATGTCATGACATTGAAGAGAGAACTCAAAAGACTCAGCAAGAGTGTTCTCAGCTACAAATAGGCCTTTCATAACTGGAGTCATTTGGTAGATTTTGTGTTTGGTTACGAAGCACAAGAGGCCAGCACAATCAGGAAGGTGTAATGTTCTTAGCCTTGTGTTTCTGCAGTGCTCCTGTGGGCAGTGATCCCCAGGGACCTGTGTCTGGAGTGTGTTTGAGTGAAAGATCAGGAGATTATTCTCTGTTCTGGACCTGTTTTGTTGCTGTCCCAAAGACACAGCAGAAAGTCTTAGGGACACTGTCTTAATCCAGAGTAAATCTCCTAAAGTCTCTGTCTGGGCTTTGTTGTGATTCTTTTTCCATTAAAACCTGAGGAAATGTGTGATCTGGTTATGTCTCTTCTCAGCTCTCTCTGGCATGCAGTCCAGTGAAATTCAGATATCAGCCTTAGTTCTGTGTTTGGGGTTTTTCCCAGCTGATTTCATTGCCTCTCCTACTTTCCCATCTTCCTGACTTCCAGCTGTAAGGGTTTTGAAGTACTCAGAAGACTGAGAAATACCAGGCAGCAAATTTAACAATACAAGTAATTTACATCCATGCTGTTCTGCTTGTCCTTTTTAATTATTTCCACTTGTGTGTGACTACAGCAGCCACCATTTTCAAAGAGTCAGACCAAGATGAGCAGCTCATCTTCTGGAAGCTAAGATCCAAGCTGTCAGATAACAGAAAGGATTGATGTTTACCTCTGCTGGTTTTGGAAACAGTACCTATTAAAAGCACATTTTAATTTGAGCTGGCAGAATAAGGATCACACAAAGTCCCAAAATACCAGTGAACACTGATTTTAATATTTCATTGTTTTGCTGTACAGGATAGCTCTGTGTTCCATTGAAAAAGTCAGCTTTCCCTTGGCACTATATATAGTATTTCCAGGGCCACAGAGCAGTAGTGGGTGAGGGTTTTAAAAAAGCTCTAATTAATGCTTAATTCAGTCAGAAAAGGAGCCTACTTTTTTATGGGGATAAAAACATAGCTCTGCCATGTCTCACTGGACTTTCTGAATGCATCGAATCATTCTGAAGGTCATGAGCTAAGGACAGTGTGTCATTAAGAAACAGAAAAGTTGGCCCAGAAAGTCACTGGAAAGAGTGTTTTTCCCTGCTTTTGGATATTTAAAGATGATGGTGGAAGTACCCAAAATCCCTGCGTTGGAAAACACCATTCTAAAGGTTTATAAAAAGGAGAATGAGGCAAATTTGTCTTTAATGATTGGTGTCAGAGAGGACAGAGAAGAACAGGCTCTGTGAGGTTGGAAGCCCCTGTGCATAGGAAGAAGCAGTGTGAGGTCTCAGCAGGCTGCAGGATGCACAGAAGGGATGAGCTGGAGTGAGTTGGGGAGTCAGTCACCCCCTGAGAGAGCAAGCATCTGGTCCACAAAGAGCCAGCAGGGAAGAAGAGCAAAGGGGAGGGGAAATATGGGAAGAGCATCACCCACTCATGCCATGAGCTCTCAGCTGGGTGACAATGGTGCCTGTGGAGGGACCCACAGTGGGAGCAGGAGAGAACCCCTCCTGCTGGAGGTGTTTGAAATGAGGTTAGGCACACCCTGGAGATCAGAGTTGCTTTTGCCATCGATTTTAATGGTATTATAATTGATTCTTAAGTCAGGCAGCCGTCCTTAAGGTGGCTTGTGCAGTTGGGAAAGCTGGGATAAAATAAGAAAGGGGGGCTGTTTATGGTGCTTTAAGTGCTCAATTCTCACTCCCCTGTGGACAGGTAGAACGTCTGCCTTGCATCTAAAGCATGCTGGAAGTGCCCACGTGTGGAATGAGCACATGGAAACAATTTGTTCATTGAAACACAGTCTGTGTGCCAGTAAGATTGTCTCACATGCCCCAGAGGGGCACATCGTCAAGAGGAGCTGGATATGAGTGAGAGCACAGGGCATTAAGGAGGGCATTGCTGTTTGGAAAATGCTCTGAGAAATGAGTGTGCCACAACCCCTCTGTCACAGCAGAGGAGGCTCACATGTGTGTTTGCAAGCTGACTTCTTGTGACCCCAGCTGTAAACAGCCCAACAGCTGCAGCAAATTGCTAAATCGTTCTTGGCTAATGCTGACATCAAATTATCTAAAGAGTTTTTGTGAGGTTATTGTTTGTCACAGGGACATGACAAGCATAAGTCTTTACGCCTTCTGCTCTATTCCCTTGAGGTTTATCTGTTGTTATTTTAATATAATACACAATTTCTTTGGAATCTGAGCTGTTTCCCTCATTATGTAATTTTATTTGTTTCCCCTCTGATAAGTCAACTCCCAATTAATCTAGAAAGCTGAATTTGTGACTTTTGCAGATGCCAGCAGAGTCAGTGCCTGGGATATCGTCACAGGCATGAGATAGTGACTCTCTGGGGAGATCAAAAAGAAACCAAGATGCAAGAGCATGCTGTCATAATTATCTGCAAGAGGGTTAGCTCAATGTCACTGCAGCAAATTCCTTGTGGTTACTGAGAACTGCCTCTCAGTAGCAGAGAGCAGACCTGTACCTGAATATCTGCTAAAGAACATCAACAAGACCATTAAAAACAGATTAAAAACAAAACTCAAAACACTTAATGCTCTTAAGTCTTTGATTGTTCTGTTATGACGATGTGCCATGGCAGTTTTCTCTTGGATGAATATTTTTTTCTGGAAAAGCAGAGCAGAGCATTTGGGGGAATTCTCCAGCTGGTGACAAGGAAATGATTTCTCTGATATCTGTGCAGCTCTGCCTCCACAAGCTGCTGAAAGTTGATGGTTTTAAGTTGATCTTTCATAGGAACCTGAAAGAAAAATGTGGTGCTGATGATTTGAGTTGTTCACTGTCCTCTGATGAGTGCAGTGGATATAGAATTGTCTGGCCTGGACCTGCTGTGCTCTGTTTCCACCAGGGTTCACAGTGACTCGTGCCTCCCTGGGCTGTGGAGCTGCTGGAACACATCATTGCAAATTCCCAAGCTGCTTGTGGAGTCTCCAGGTGCTGCTCAGGGCTTGGAAGATTCCAGCTCCAGTTTTATCCAAATGCTAGCAGCTCCCCACACATTTGTGTGAGCTTGACTGCAGAAGGTCAGGGGAGGACCCTGAAAACAATTCAGCTGTTTCTTGCTCCAGGCTGCGCTGGGGAGATCACATCGCCTGAGATGCACTCTTGTGCGAAGCACTGATCATTTGATGTAGTTCTGTGGAAGCTCTGTATGTGTGGTGGAGCTGCACAGCTGTGCCACAGACAGGACTGAATGCTCAGCAGAGGCCAGCACTGACCAGGAACCAGCAGCTCCTCATTCTGGCTGAGGATTGGCACAAGGGAAGGCATTTGTGCCTGTGTGGTGCAAGGGCTGCGCCAGGCTGTGCTGCCTGTGCCAGGACATGCAGGAGACAAACACTGCTGTGCTCCTGTGGGCACTGCAAAGCTTCAAGGGAAAAGCCTTCCTGGTCTCTCTGTCAAGCATGGAGTAGCCTTCTTTCTGTCTGCTGGGATGGGTGTGCCATGGTACCTCCAAAGCCTGCAGGGCTCCCTGTCTGGATTGGGAGTTAAAGGAAAACACACTTGAGCTTCCAGCACCATCTCTAAAACCTTGCTTATGCACAGTGTTTGTCCCTAGATTTCTCAGCTTCTATCCAGCCTGTGAAGTGTCATAATGCTGGAGAGCACTCCCACTTTTACAAATAGGGAACAGAATTTTTCAGTTGTTTCTAATATGTCCCCACGAGGTACTCAAGATGAGCAGCAGCTTTTTGCCTGTTAGACTATCAGCCCAGCCACAATGAGCATGTTTTATGTTTCCAGGAGGTGATGATATTCCTGAAGGACAATTTCCAGTAGGGTGACAAATGCTGCTGTCCCTTCTGCATGGAGTCCCTCCCATGCACTGGTCTTGTGGCACTGCTGTTTGCTTCTTGTTACTTTAAGGCATCTGGGGAGATTTATTCAGAAGAATTGCAAATGTGGCAATGATACCAAATGAATATTCAGGCACAGTCTCTGGCCCTCTGAGACTGAGGAATTTTTAATGTGTTCATCCTCAGCTGCATGGGGCTTTTCTAGGAGTGGTAAATTTGCTGGAAAATGCGTGTTTAGAATAACCACAACTATTTGCCCTCTGAAGTAAAATTTGTGGAGTAGTTCTAAGTGGGAAAGGACATGGTGCTGTGGGAGTGACAGTGAATGTGGCTCTGGCCTCTCCTCAGCCAAGGTGCAACATCAGGCTGCTTGCTCAACATGCCTTTACTGTGAAAGGAAGTTTGTGCCTGCAATGCCCAGTGCCTGAATGTGGACTGAAAGCCTGCAGTTGGCCTTAGGACCTTTCAGAAGTGATTAGGGATGTTAGAACAATGTTTGGGTACTGGAGATCTGAGCACTTAGGTGAATATTGAAAGTATTAAGCTTGAAGTTTCTTTTAAATTTGTTTTTTCCCTCCCTCAGTGACAGTGTCCTGATGGAAACAAAATAGGCTTGGCAGGATGGAGCCAACTCATGTACCTGGTGGTCTGCAGGTTTTTCTGCTACTCCTTGGTTAGAGAGGCTGGCAAAGCTTTTGGGGAACAGTCATAGGTCTGACAGTGATGGAGGGAGAGGCCCACGTGAAGAGGTACAGGCAGACAGTGAATTTCTGCCAAGGCACCTTGGTCTTGGCTGGCCTTCTACACTAAGCTGTGTCTTGGCTGGTTCTAGAAAAGAATGCCAAATACAATAAGTTATGGAATTACTGGGTTTTGTTTTGTAGGTTGAGGTTGAATTGATGTCTTGCTTGGAAGCCAGTGGCTCTGTCTCCATGAACAAATAGCACCATGCAGTAGGAGCAGACCTGCAGAGCAAAGAAGCAGTGAAGACCCAGACAGACTCCAGATTTCAAACCAGCTTCATTCTAATACCACATGCAGGAAGTTTTGCAAGAATCTTGCAGCAAATCAAGAGGCGAAATACTTAATATTAAAAATGTCAACAAAACCTTTCAATTTATCAAGAATATTTCAAGGATTTCTTTTGCCAAAACAAATACTACAAAAAGACCTGGCATATATTATGAGACATTTCAATGCTGTTGAAACTGTTTGGGTTTTTTTGTTTCCAATCATTTCAGCTGAAATTTTGTTTAATGCTTCTTGAGGTCATCTGGCATTTCATTTAAACCTGTTTGTGTCATTCGTTTTTTAGTTTCAAAGAGATTTATACATAAAATTGATCTCTTTATAACCGTTTAAAACATAATATTATACCTATTTCTGCCTGCACAACAGGAAAGGAAAAAAAATCCAGTGCTGCTGACTTAACTTTCTTGCTCTGGCTCTTCTGATGTGTGACTAGGGAATAAGTCATGACACATCTGCCTTGGATGCAGGAAACAGGGAGAGGAGGCAGCAACACAGGCATTTGGGAACTGAGGAAAAAATTAAGGATCACACACAGGGGAGCAGCCTAGCTGCAATGAAAGGAGTGTATGAGGCTTGTGCAAAAGTGGTTTTTAGTGTAGTAACCTTCATACCCTGAAGGCTTTGGATATTGTCAAGTGATAAAGGTGGGGAGGAAATGTATGGCAAGAAAAGTCTATAGTCCATGGTACTGGTTGTGGAGTACTTTGTCAGTCAAACATCGGGAATGAAACAGCCATCAGCAATTAGCTATTGACAGTTAAACAAATTGTAGTGTGCTGTTGTCATATCAAAGAAATAATCTGAACGTATATCTTGCCCTCCTGATCTATCTTGGGTTTTATTTTAGTCTACCTAGAAACAAGAAAAACACAGATTTGAAAATTTCTTTTACAGATTCCCGTACCTGAAAAATTGAAGTTGGTTTTTGGACTGATGAAAAATATTGCTAAAAAGGATTGAGTCCTATGGAATGTTGTCAGTGTTCATTTGGGGTTTTTTTAAAAGATGAAATCAGAAAGATTTTGGAGTCATCAGGATACCAGGTAGTTTTCCACTGTCTATTCAGTGTCTGTTTTCAAAGGAGGGGCAGTGTCAGACAGCCAGAAATTTCTCTGGACTTTCTCTGGGCTCGGAAAAAGTGTGCAGTGAATTGTAAATATGAGTGTGAAGAGCAGCCCTCAGGTGGATTATGAGACATCTGGGAAGACCTGTGTGTGCCCAACTCATTTTCCCTTGTGATTTCCCAGGTTCCAGAATCTGCTGTGGTCCCGAAAAGCCTTTGTGGACAGCGTGAAGGTCTATAACCACAGCTACATCTACATGCCAGCCTTCTCCATGAAAACAGGGACAGGACCCTCCCTCCGTGTCTACTACACCCTGGAGGATTTTGGTGCCAAGCAGGCAGTCCTTTTTGCCAACCCCAACTTCCTGCGGGACATCGGCAAGTTCTGGAAGAGCAAAGGCATCCACGCCAAACGCCTTTCCACGGGCCTCTTCCTGGTCAGCGCTGCCCTCGGGCTGTGTGAGGAGGTGACAATTTATGGCTTCTGGCCCTTCTCCGTGGACCTGCACGGGAAGTTTATCAGCCATCACTACTATGACAATGTCCTGCCTGACTCCGGGTTCCACGCCATGCCGGAGGAATTCCTACAGCTTTGGTTTCTTCATAAAAGTGGTGTGCTGAGGATGCAGCTAGAACCGTGTGAGGACCCTCTAATCCAGCCTTCAGCCTGAGGATCGTAGGAGTCAAATTTGGGAGATCCAATAGTTTTTAATTTCCATGCTCTCCAGCAGAGAGTTCTGGTTTTTTGTTGGTTGTTTTTAAAGGGATCTGCACGGACCATGAACATGCTACTTGAAGGCCAAATGGAATATGTCCTTATTGTTTAGTGCTTTATGGAACTGGGAGGGGATGAAATGTATCTCTCCATCAAGTCCATTCAGCAGCAGTGGGAAAACAATGTCAGAAGCAGCACAGCTGAACTTTCCAGGGACATTTTTAAGTGACAAGTGTAAAAAGGGCATTAAGGCTCAGAGAGTTACCGGGCCACTCATAAGCTTTTGCTGACAGTGCCAAATATGACTATCTGTTCCAAATTCCATTTCATTCCAGATCAGCACCCTGTAGAACTTTCCTTTTTCCTTGCTTTTTTCCTCTGTTTGGGGGTGTGTGTGTGTGTTTGTAGGACAGCATGTGTGTGTCATTGTCTCTTTGTTTCTTTTCCTTTTATTCCTTTTTTTTTTTTTGATGTGTTGCCCCCTCTCCCCTGCCACCCTGAGGAAGGAAAAGGAAAGGGCTTAAAAGCCCAAGGAGCTGAGTACCATCAGCTCCTCTGAAGACTTGAGAGAGCAAAGGTGCTAAGAATCTGGTTAGAATGTCATAGCAATGCCTTGCTACTGGGGATGGGTAGACCTATGTGTTGTAGGTTTTATCAGGATGGTTCAGGTCACTGCACTCACAGCTATGCCAGTGCTGTGCTGTGGGCAAGAGCTGGTTAAGGCAAATTGGTCTGAAAAGAAAACATGTTACAAAACCAGCAGTGAAGTGCAGCCTGATTTCAGTGACCCGCTGCAAGATTTCCACAGTGGCTTTCATAGCAGGGATGGTTCCTGACCTGTTTTGCTGTCCAGCCTTAGGGATTAATTCTGTATTCATTTGGACTCCAGATGTTCATGGACTATTGAGGGTATTTGAGGGGTTCAGTGGAATGCAGAATGAGGTTCTTCATGTGCTTATAGCAGGAAAATTGCAGAAATGAATGTAAGTGTCATTTAAAATTAGTCAAAGCTTTGAAAATCGTTTCTCTGCGTGTGACTTGCTCTTCTGCTTGGATTGTAACGTTAGCCTTAAAGACTTGTACTTCTCACACGAGATTGTCTCTGCTGAAAGAGAGTCTGGGAAATAAAACAGCCTTTGGGAGCACCAAAAAGCTGCACAGCCAGCAAGAAAAAGGAAAAAAAGAAGGGCATGCCCGATGTAAGGCAGCCCTGCTCACAGTGCTGAATTCTGTCAGTTTGCACAGCGCCTGAAGGACTGTTTTATTTTGGGTTATTACTTGGGCAGCAGATGGTCCTCTCACCGTGGAAATGAGAAATTGTTCTGTTTGTTTGCTTTAGCACTGGAGGACAAGAGGAGAATCCCAGCTCAGTCTGCGGTGCAATTTAAGCTGCAAGACGTTACCACCATTAACTTGAAAAATCCAGATCAGTGTTCTCTTTCTTACTATCTTATTACTGATAATCTAGTCAAGGTGTTGGAACAACTAAACTGTCACCAACTTTCCACAACAACTTCCTGTGCTGTTCTAGCTCCAAAGTTCTAGTATTTTGGGGGATGTGTCTTGTCAAGTGTTAATATGGTCTCTCCTTGTAGACTACCAGCTGCAAGTTCTGTAGATCTAAGTAATTTTTTTAAAAAGTGAAATCCATGGCTCCTCTTCTTTAAATATGAAGAGTTCAACTCTCTGTGTAGGAAACTGGGGAAAAAATAGTCATGTTTTTCTTTTTAAACCTGTGTTTCATAATAAAAATTTTCTTTTGGAATATGGATATTCCAACCATAAAGTGGGCACTGTTTCATAGGATTACAGGGCAATGCTAAAGGGTAATGTGGAGATTTTGGAGTGTTTTAGCTGTTGTTCTGACAGAATCTGAATGTACCTCATAGCCCCTGTTATCTTTGTCCATGTTTTCATTAAAAGTACAGTCAGCACAGTGATGAAACATCTCTTGATAACTCATTCTGTTTCATTAGTGCATTATCTATGATGTGGGGACTCAGTGAGGAAGGATTTGAAAGTAAAATATTTTTCCTTTCTGCTTATTATGGCAGAATTTGACTGAGCTGCCTTTCTTGGAGACAGAGAGGTGCCTGTATGGTTTTTATTGGGTGCATCAAGTTTGCACTTTTTAGTGCTCTATAGATTACATTATCTGTGAAAACAACAGTTGGAATATGATGTGCTAAAAATGGCACTTCAGCAGGATGCCAGCGTTTCCTTGAGAGTGGGAGGGAACAAGGAGAATAGGGGGGAACTGCCTCTCTGCTGGTCATCTTTTGGTATTTTTACCAGTCCTTAGGAATTCACTTCTCTTACAGCTCTCCAACCCCTTGGTAATTATTTGTTCTATGTGTTGGGAAATAATGGGATTAGAAGAACAAGTGTTTTTGTAGGAAAACTCTGTCCAGTGTTTCATAAAGTCTGGCTTGTTGACATTCAATCAGTGCCCTGGATATCTGGAGGTGTTATATTCCCCTCCTCTGGGGACCACGAGGACCTGACTGGACTGAAGCCTTTGTGAGTCCCTTCTGGTGTCTGCAGTCCTGATGTTTGCTAGGAGATAGCTTCCAAGGAATTATAGGGGGCAGGAGAGACCCAGGCTGTGTGTGATATTGGAGAAATCAATAGTGATAATTCTGGCTCTATTCACATTTACCTATAGTGAGAATAATGAGCAAACACAGGGATAAAGGCAACCACGCTTGATGAGGAAGTAGTGGCTTCAAGGGTAAACAGTTTTCTAAAACTTCCAGAAAACTGGTGGTTGAGAAAAGGAGAGAAACAAAAATAAATGCCACTTTTGAAAGGCAAAATCTGTTTTAGGTGACTTTTCAGTCCATAGAAACTCTGGCCAGCAATCAGCCTTTTGCCCAGCAGGTAAAAAAGGATGCAGGAGAGCACTGCAAGTCTTCTGTGGCAAGAGCAGTCAGAAAGACAAAACCAAGCAGCTGGGAACTAAGAGTGGCTGTTACTTGACAGAAATGTTGGAATGAAGGCTCTCCATCCACGTGGAGTGTGGAACTTGCCTTGTGGGTGTCTCAGAGGAGGGCAGTCCACATGTGGGATCACTGATAGGAAATATGACATTGCATGGGAGAGCCTAAGAATTTACCCACCTTCAGGAGGGAGGTCATTGCTTGTGTTGCTGTGTTTTTATTGAAGTCTTTTGAAATCTTCATATTTGTCAGTGAAATTCCCTCCTGCAGCACCTCTATTTCCACTGCCAATCCCTGAATTTCCCTGATAGTGTAGCTGAAGCTACACAAATCTGCCAGGCTGAAAGCTACTTCACTTCATCTTCAATAAAAAATGGGTCAGGCTGGCCAAATGATCTGTTAATAATCATAGTTATTAATTTTGTCATAGAGCTGACAAGGGACAGAAGTGCTGAAATGTTGCTCTGGCTGTGTAGGAATTACTGTCCCATGTTTGAAAGGAGAATAAATTAAATACCTTTACAAGAAAGATATGCACTGAAATCTCTCTTGATACAATCTTTTTGGGGCTGTATATGTTCTTGAGGAAATCAAGACCAGTTTTTGAACTTGTGACAAAACTATGTAAAAACTTTCCCTCCTTGTTTGTTAGGAAGCCCCTTGGAGCTCTTTCTAGATCAGACAAGCAAAGCAGAAACCAGCAAAGCAAAATCCTGGAGAAGGGAGTGGGAGGTGTGCTCATGAGAATAAAAACATCTCTTAATTTTGGCACAGACTTTGTTACACTGCTAAGAACTCTTGCTCATGAATGTTGTATTTTTCTATTTTTGCTGGAATGAAGATAACAAGTTTGGTGTGAGGCAGCTACTAAAGTCAAAGGTCTAAGCCTCTGTTACAGCTGAAGTTTTACAGAATATGGAAATATTGGCTGTTTTTTTTGACTTGACCACTTTCATCTTTTTGTTATTTTCCTCAAAATTCATGTTGTTATCTAGGCAGCTGAGTTAGCACCTGTGTGAGAGCTGAAACTAAGCAAAGCATCTGCTTTTTGAAACTCAGTGTCCTGAAATGTAGTAGTTATGGAAAACCATTCCTGGAAACAGCTTCATGAATACTAACTTAATATTGGGCTCACCCCTGCCTGTAATTAAGGCATAAGGGACCTTTTGATCTAGGAGTGAGGAAAATGAAGGAGGTGACAGCAATCTCACCATTTGCTGCCTCTCTGACTCTTCTTCAGCTTGATAGATTAGTAAGTATTGGAAGAAGTCCCGGTTATAGGAAGGACAAGCTGTTCTTTCCTGCCACTCCCATCAAAACACAGATATAAAATGGACTAACCAGCTGCTATCTTGAATCATGGCATCCTTCAAAAGCTCATATAGTGGAGTTTCCATTAGCTGATTCTTCCAAGTAAGCAAAATTCATCAGGCTTTGGCCAGAATAAAAAATTTTTCCCCATCTCCATGATTGTTTGAGGGGTATTCTGAGTACTGTAGCTGTCCTAGTGTGCAGTGACCTCCTCTTAATGTGGACTTCTATTTCTGCCCCAAACCATGATCCTAAAGGATCTCTCTTCCCTATTCCTCCAGATGAACATTTCCTTTGGGGGTAGAAGTGTGATTTTTAAAAATCCAGCCATAAGGCAGCTAGTATGTTTTATTGTTTGAACAAGCTTTTCTTTTAAACTGCTGACATACCCACCAACAGTTCAAAATAGTTCCAAATAAAAAATATGGCTTCAGCCAGGTGTTGGTAATTCCCTCACTGGAGAAGAGAAAGAGGATAGAAGAAGGATGTGTTTTTCAAGGCAGTTGTTGTAAAATAATATCTGTTTCCTTGAATTCCCATATTTTATCTCTTGGAATTTATCCTATGTTTGACTTTATTGTGGTTTCTGAACAGAGCAATTAGTAAAAGACTTAGAGTTCTTTTTGTTAAATATTAACAAGCTCGTTTCTGTAAGTGGAATGCAAAGAGCCAACAGGAGACTTAACCTATCCTCCCTGGCTGATATTTTTTTGGCAGCAGTGAGAACTTAAACAGCTACTCATTCCTCCCTGATCATTCATTTTCATCAGTTTTTATTGCAGCAGGCTGAGCCCTGGTGTATTCAGCTCCTTCAGCTTAATGCGTGTGCTTTAGAATGAATGTCACTCTGCTTTTTAGCTGCTATGGTGAGGGGGAAAAAAAAGTGTTGTTAATTGAAAATGCTTGGTTCAGTACAACCAGGAGAGAGGCACTGCCAGATCCAGGCTTCTTGTGGCCATTCTGAACTCTCTGCAGGGCTGGGAAAACACTCCAGCTGTGGCTGTGAGGGCCAGCTGTGCAGGACAGAGCAGGAGCTGGAGCTCTTTCCCTGGTGGAAAAAGCTGATTGTTCCTTGTGGCTTTGCCCAGTGCCCAGCAAAGCCTCCCTGACTGGGCTCAGGACCAGGGGATGCAGCTCCATGAGCAGCTCGTGACCCCAGTAATTGCCCATGGCATGGGAAGCCCTGTCCTGCCTCACAGGCAGGAGGGAAAATGATGTTGGCTCACTGGGCTTACTGGAAATGATGTTAGCTCGTCCCTTTGGAGACTGCTTCTGGCAGCATTTGAAATCCATTGTGGGTCTCAGAAAGGCCTATTAAAGCTGCATCTTGAATTATGACTGTGTACTCCCTCTGCTGTGGAGGGGGTCAGCTTTCTGCTGAGCTGAGTATTTATCCTGTCTGGGACCCTCTGAAGTGAGAGATCCTTTAGCACTCCGACCACATGGAATTTACTGTGTTATTTGATGTCTTCACCTTCCAAGTTAAAGCCTTTTTTGTTTTTTCCCCCTTTTATCCTGGATGCAACTCCTGTGCGTGAATCCAGAGTGAGTTTAAGAAAGCAGTGCCACTAGTAACTGTTCTCTGGGTTGTGAATATGGTGTTCAGTAAAACACTGGAGTACCTTTTGGACAGCTCCTTCTGATCTCTAATTGTGTGTTCAATGAATTGTTTCAGTCAGATGGGACTCATAACAGAGATGAGTTGCATCATCTTCTGTTTATTGGAAGGAAACAATTACAGAATTGTGTTACATTTCAAGCTGAATTCTTACCAACACATTAAGGAATCTTCCTTCTGCAGGAACCTGTGTTATTGTGTGATTACCTTGATAGTAAATGAAAATTCTTCACTGAAAATAAATGCATAATCTGGAGTACTGAGACACCAAATCAAGTCTCTACTCAGATATCTCCAATGAAGATTTTGGTGTTCTGCAAAAGTGCCATAATCACAACTTATTTTTTCTTCTGTGCCTGTGTTTTTATAGGAAATGCTTGATTTTTTTTTTTTTTTTAATAAACCCTCCATGTGCTGAAAGTTAACACTCCTTATCAGGAACACAAGTTTTTTTTTGGGTACCCATTGTATGCAGAGTAAAACTGCCAGAAGATTCCCAGTTTTCAGGAAAATGCTGATTTGGCGTAGTCTGGCAGGACTCCTTTGAGCATGTGAGTTGACTGCTGCCTCTTGAGCTGTAGAGTTTGGGCAGATGATTCAGAGTGTGCTGCACTGATAGGAAAAAAAAAATAGATATTATAGCCCCAGCTCTGCCTGCTTGATGTCTCCCACTGCTGAGTGATATTTCTTTGTTCTGTGAGGGCCCTTCAAGGATTCTGATCCTACAGATCAGTCATGTGTTGATTGGTTTTAAAGGCCTGGACTTTGTACTGAAAACTGCAAGGAGCATGGAAATGCCTGGAAATTATGTCCTTTAGTGGATTATCATTTGTTCACTGTGTGGTTTGGCCTGTCACAAAATATATACATAAAAATCATTTTATCTGAGTATCCAAAAGCCATCTTATCTGAGTATGAGACTTGCATGTAGGAGGAGGTCACTGGAAGGTGACCGCAGAGTGCAAAAACCTCTGTGCTTTTATTTCTGTCAATAATAAAATTCCCATTGAGGTAATATTGGATTAGGTCAGCTTTCAGTGCTCTTGAAACTCCCACTCCATAAGCATTTCCAATAATTGTTCCATGCAAAGGCAAAACCAGACTTTTTTTCTTGTTCATGCATGTCACCTTGCATTGAAAATGGAACAAAAAGTCAAACAGAGCACTTAACCCATTTCAGAGGCGTGTGGAGACTCCCTAAATAATAGATAGGCACACAGTTACATAAATAAAAATATAAACAAAATAGCCTGAAGTTTATAGCTCAGATGCTGGTTAGTATCTTGAAGAATTACTTCCAAATTATTTAGAGGAAAAAAAATTGCAAAAATTTTGCATGTGAAAAATATCCCCTATTTTTTTCTCTTAAAATGCACTACTAACTAAAGAAACCATGTTAAAAGATATGTGAATTTTCCATGGTTTCCAACTTATTCTGCACTTCTAGCTTTGTAGTCAAGTCCATACTCCTGCAAAGCTTCCAATTCTGGATTGTCCCATGTGGTGTCCATAGAATAAACATAAAAAAAAATAAAAAAGGTTATACTCCAAATGTAGTCAAAAGAAAGGAAAAAAGAGGTTCAGCTCTTCTGAAATCTGTGACTGTTTATGTGCTGCCATTTAGTAGTGATGGCCAAAGAAGTAGACAAAGATCAGGAAGGAAACAAATGCACAAAAGGGCACAGTATCTCTGGTAAATATAAAGGGATGGAAGCATGGGTTTAAATGCTTGGAACCCAAAGTTGGTAATAGATGTTAGATCTTTATTCTTTTGCTTCTCTTTTCCTCAGTTCTTGTTGTACTGGGGTGAAACTTGCTGTGTTCACAAGTTGCTTAAAATTTTCTCTGCATTACATTGAACTTTCCTCTGGCTCTAAACCTAAAAAATTAAGAGAGAGACAAAAACCATGTCAGGTTTATCAATATTTGTGTGCAGCATTTTACATCTTCCTAGTACTAATTACTCTATTAACTCATAATTGAAAGTAGTAGTGGAAACTACTCCTTATCCCAGAGTTTTGAAGTCTTTCTTCCTGTGGTGATTTCTCTGTTAGGGGAATGGAGATTACTTTTAGTTCAGATGTTGTGAGGATTAATTAACTCATGCTTGGGAATTAAAGTGAAAAAAAAACCCAGAAATTTTATTAACGTTATCTGTTTTGAACAGTGAAAACAAGTAAATGAACTACCCTTTTTATCTGAGTGAATTTATGCTTTTGTGTTAAAGTTCTCCCCCATTGTTAGGAAGTACAAGAGGAACATTAACGTTCAGGGAACACTTGGATTGCAGGAAAGGGAAAAGCTGTGCATTTTTAATAAGAAAAGAAGGTTTTCTTCTCTCTGCCACACCCTTCAATTTGTAAACCAGATTCTCTGCTCTCTTTCACTGTTCTGACTCAATCAAATCAATAGTATTGCCTGCATTGTAACTCATTGACTGTTCTCAAACCTGAGGGAATTCACACTATGAAAATTTTAAATTATTTTAAAGCACTGCCAGATTATGATACTCAGTCAAAATATCCTAATTCTGTAATCTATTCTGCAATCTACCAGTTCTTTTTTCCTGTCAGGTACAGACCTTGAGCAGTTTATGCTGTTTGTTGCTTTTGTAAGGCAAATATCTCACAGCCTTTCAAACTTCTGCCACATGAAGGCACCACAGATTGAAATCAAATCATGATCTGTGTCACGTCCTTGTTTCATGGCAGTGATCCATGAGCTGCTCGATTTGTCAAGTGTATTGGATGAGCCAAGTGAAAATGAAAAAAGGATTTTTCTACGCTGGGAAGCTTCACCATTCACTAGCTGTAACCGGGAATTAAATATCCTCAAGTAATTTATTATTCTTGATGGATCTGATGTCTGCGAGTGTTTCCACTCATCAAATAATTTTGTTAGATTTTATTGATGGAATGGGATGATCTTTTCCCCCTGCTTTTCAGCTGCAATTCTTCTTTTCTGATAGTGTTTGCAAGGAAGAAATCCTTCTTTCTTCTCTCTTGTTTTTTTAAATGACAATTTATATCTAAGACATTGTTCTAATCTCAAATGCTGGTTTTCTTAAAAAAGTTGGTCTTTTTTTCTGTGTTGTGCACAATATTTTCTTTTCATAACAGTACTTATGTTTTCAGCAATGAAATCTTAGCAAATTATCTTCCTCTTTAAAAACTGGAAGATTTTCTGGCTTTCATAAATCTCAGTTTATGAAACTGTCAAGTGTCTTTGGGTTTTATCCTAAATTGAACATAGTCACATTCTGAATCTTTGTTATATCTTAGTAGAGTCATACTCAATCAGGTGTCAATAGAATAGAAAATATTTCCAAAATAGCTTTCAGCTTCAGTTAAAAACAAGTTTTCTCCTTAATAAGGGCCTGTAACTGCCGTGGTGATACTGATGCCCTGAAGAACCTAGAGAGAAAACAACACACCTTTGAGGTAATGTAAGTATAGGAGGTAATATAAAGGCTGGTCTTTATTGGAGGCCTCCAGGGGCAGACATGGAAAATGTCCACAAAATGCCCACAGCCCTCCACGGGTTGAATACAGTTTTGTAAGTTTAGAAAATTAGTATAATTGACAAAAATCACCAGTTAGAGATGTAAGTGGTGAGGCAATTTTCCCCAGTTCCACCCTCTCTGAATCCTGCCCCCACCTTAGATGGAAATTAAACTTTGTTTATGGAAGTACATTTCAAAGAGCTTGTCTAGTCTCTGCTCCATATTTAACCACACCACTGTATCCTCCAGCCAGCCATTATTTAAATAATAACTGCAGATATAAGTAGTATGAACAGTTCCTTTCTCCAGGCTCAGTTCTGTAACCATGAGGTGAGAGTGTCAAAGATATATTCAAAGTTCAGTGGACCTTTTGAAAGCTCCTTGATGTAAAATTTGAGTTTGCTTTCAAATTTCAACCAAATCCTTAGTAATTCTTTCACTCTGATCTACATAAGAACAACAACAACTAGTGTTAATGGTTTTGCAGCTTGTAGGAAATTGAGAGTCATTTCTGTTTTGTAAAACTATACCAGACAAATCATGGATGACTTCTTGTAAGGCTGAAATTGCATCTGAAATTCACTTTTCAATATGTTCAATAATCCTTATTTGGTCAAATGTTATGTTTGGAATTACAGCCCCAGGGGCACAGGCCCAATCTTTAGCCAGGGGCAAAGCTTACCAGACCTCATTTTCACATATTCAGTACCACCCTGAGAAGATGTTCTTATGAAGAGCTTTTGGATACATTTTGGGCTAAAACCACATGCAAATTTTGGGACCAAATCTGCACCCTGGTTACCAACTATACATACAACAGACACAAAATAACAATTTAAATCACATTATCCTGATTTGTATCAGTCTCTGTTTTCCAGTTGTTTCAGGAGAGAGTTCTCTTGACTTTGGAGCAGTGAATTCAGGGGTCCCTGCCAGCAGTCCTGGCTTGAGTGAGAGTAGTCAGGACTTTGAATTGTCCTCTCCACTTAATTTGCAGGGTAACTGCCCCAGCATTTAACACAGAGCCAGTCTCCAGACTGGAACAGATGGGCACATGTGTCCAGTCCTGTTGGTCTGGGTAACATGATGAATCTCTGAATTTTCTGCAAAGTGGAACTTGAGTTTAACCCCTAACCCCAAATAATGAAAAAATTCAGCATCAATACAATTACTTTTAATTTTATGTCTCATGGAAGTTACAAGGATTTCTATAATTTTTGTTTCTTACACATACCAGACACTTGGCTTTAACCTGTGTTAATGCTGTTTCCATCTGGCTACTTCTGAAAGCTCCAGAGAAAAGCAAGCAAACAAAGACACCAAGGAAATGAAAGGTGCCTTGCTTTGATGTTTTTCTAGAGTAGTACATTGCTCTGATAATGAACTGTGAAATGTAGCATGATGATGAATGTAAAAAGATGCATGTGTTTTTATTTGAATGTTGCCTCCCTGAGATGGATTATTAGTATGAGCTCTGTAGTGTAAAAATACTGAAAAGAGAAGGGAAGAGAAATAGAAGAAGATATTTCTAGCAGGTTTTGCGGTGAACCACATCCCCTTTTGACTATTTTTCCTTGTCAGACTCTGATTTGGTAACGTGGCCCTTACCATTAGGGCAGTAATAAACAAACTGCTTTGTTCCTAAAGTTAAATCTGCTTCTTTCCAGCACTGTAAGGGACAGTCTGTTTGCATTGCCAGCACATCTGATTTATTCCCAGGCATGGGCTGGTGGGGCTGCACTGGCTGGGAGATCAGTCAGGCTCACTGGTGATGCCATGCCATGTGTTTCCTGCCCACATCCCACATCCTGCATCCGATAGTCTGTGCCTGTGCCAGGAGATAAGTGACTGTGGTGTGTCACATTTTGCTGCTAATGGCTAGAAGCTGAAGTCCAAACTAAAGCTCTGTGAATTCCCTTCCATTTCTTGTAGGCACAGTCACAACTTGGAGAAGTTTTCTGCTTGACCAGAACAGAAATGGGCTGGGCAAAGGTTTTTCAAAATTGTTGATTTTGCATTTACCTCACTGAGGTACTGACAAGAAGTCAGTGATTTCACAAGGCACCAGTATTTGTTGTTGGAGTTGCAGCCATCCTGAATATCTGCCCAGCCAGGGGACCAGGGAATACAACTGGGGTTATCCCAACCCCCTGGTGTTTTACTTTGGGAGCAAACTATGATATCTGAAGGCAAGCAGCCCAGGAAGCACTGCTTGAAAGCTTCTGTTTGCTTCTCCCTGACCTGCAAGGTCCTAGCTGTCACCTTCCCTGACCTACCTGTACGTCTCAGACCTCCTGCATTGTAGCTGTCTCTGGCTGTGAGAAGGGGCAAGGCTCAGGGAAGTGGTGCTTGGATCAGTGGTGCTGCCAAAACTTGGATGGGTGTTGGGAAGGAACTCAGTGCTTGGATAAAATGAGCTGATTTGGGATCAGCCTGTGGTTTACAGGAATGCTGGTATGCAAGGTCCTGGCAGGACAGACTCAAGGTTTCTGCTGCCTCTTTAGGGACTGGGCACAGTTGCCATTTTTGCTCTCTCACACAATATTCCCAAAGGAGCCGTGTGATGTGGGATGTCAGTGTTAACTGTTAAATTCTAGTACTTTTATTTGTGTTCCTTCTTCTCTTGCCCAGTTTATTGAAAAAAAATGTGATGGTAATGTGGTAGTTCGATGTCTTGAGGTGATTTTAAAGTAGATAAGCAAACCATTATGCCTCTGAGATTGCATAATTCCATGAATTTGTTTTACCTCCAGTGCCCAGCATGTAATACTTATTGTCTGATTTCTGATGTGTGTAAGCTTTACAGGCTGGGTATCGTGTCCAAATGACAGGAGCACTTGGGTGAACATCTCAAATCATTGGTTTTTTGGCACACTCAGGGGCAAAGGTACTTGTGTGGAATGTGTTAAACATCCCAAAGCGTGGTATTGTTCTGAGTCTTGTGATTAGGGCTTTGATCTAACTCACTCTCCAATGTAGCAAATGTTTGCTGTCTGCCAACACTATTACAAGGACTAAGGGAATCTCTTTCTTTGCCCTGCAATAATGTATTTTGTATGATTATGTCAGTAGAATTTGTTCATTTTTCAAGTACTGTGCAGTGCTTCTTTGAAGAATGTCCCTTTTTCAGGTGGTTTCATGGTGACTGTACCCCAAAATGTCTCGATGTCTCTCAATAGCAAAATTTGCTTTGTTATTGAATGTATTATTTATTAACAGTATCTTGTCTTTTTCTAGCTGCATTTTACAAAATGTGCCACAAGCATCTTATGTGATTTTTATAAGGAAAGTCTTATTTATAATGTTTGTGCAAGTGAATGGAAACAAATAATGATTTTATAGTAGCCCATGCCTTTTTTCATAGCTGCAGAGTCTTAATGAGCATGATCAGAAGGGACAGGCTCATTGTTTCATTTCATTTTGATGAAGTTTTTCAAAGTTAACTATTATGTTATTCATTATTTGAAATTAATTATCTTAACAAATAAACATCGCCATTTTAAGAAACGAAAAGAGTATTTGCAGGACTTCTTTTTCTTCTCTGTTCCTCGCTCTCTAACCCGGTATATCCAAACAATCAAGGCAATTTCCTGTTCCTCTTTACATTTTAAGCCTCCCCACCTCAGCCTCCTTTAAAAACAATGAGGCTAAAGGGTCAGATGATCCTGGCAGGGACAGTTGGAGCAGGATTCCTCAGCCTGGTAGGTACCAAAAAGCAAATACCTTTGTTTTTATTTTATTGGAAGGATTATCCATTTTTTTTCCTTTTATTGGAAGGACCATATCCAAAGATGGTCTCTGCTGAGGTGAGAGAGGAAGACAGATGTTCCCTTTCCTTTAGCCATGATGGTTCTTCTTCAAAAACCTGTGTTTCAAGATGAGTTGGAGACCATTTAACTTCCAGTTTACTCAGGTGTGGGCAGACACAAATTGCTGAAGCCAGTTTAGGATAATATCCCAGTGATTTATGTTTATGGTAGAAAGCCTCAGGTTATGCCTTAACTTTCCTTGGCTCTCTCACACATGCATTTCCTTTCTCTAAATGCGTATTCCTACACAGTGATTAAATGAGAGTTCCTCATTCTTTTCTATTAATATTTCTGATTTTTTTTTAATATACCATCTCCATGGTCACTCTCTAGATTACTTCCTGTTGCAAGGAGGGTCTGGTGTCAGTAAGGGCTCAGAAAATGAGAACTCCCTGCCTCTGACAACTTCTGCCAGGAGAGCTCTCCTTGGGTGGAAATTTCTGTGCAGGATCTCTCTGTGGGCGCTTCCTTGTGGAGGCAAAATTGCCTTAGAATGTGGGAAACCCAGTCAAATGTCCAAGTCCTTGAGGGTACATTGAACTTTGAGCTGATTAAATGCTACTTGAAAGTGATGTCTTGCATTTTTTCCTTCTGGAAAGGAATCCTTCCTTAGCTACACCACTGATCCCAGGTATTTTGTTTAGCCATGTGCATCTTCTTCCTAACCCTTTAACCTTGATAAACTGATATTCATTCCTTGTATGAAAATATTCTCTGAAAAAGCAAAATATTATCAGTATCAGGGCCTTAGAATTCCTTCTGTCTGGCTTTGACAGGAGATGCTTGGATGTCATAGGGAAGGACAAGAGAAGCACATCCAATGCAGAAAATTCTCTTGGCATCTCACATTAAATCCTCTTCCACCCAGATTTCCAGCTCACAATGACATACCCAGCTCAGACAGCCTGGTGTACCTGTTACTTTTTGGCTTCTAAGTACCTGTTTCACCCATGTGCTTTTCCAGTTCAGCCCCTCATGGCGTTTTAGCCAAAGTGTTGCCCACCTTCTATTGTTCGATCTTGGTGTCTGGTAGAAAATACCCTCCTAAATGCAAAGGTCAGCTGGCAGAGAGAGCTGCAGTGGTGTTGAGGAGGATGAGTTAATGGAGATACAATTTTGCCTAACTCTGTTGAGAGGTTCTGTGGAGTTGATGCATCAGGCACACCAGGATCTCTCAGCTGGCTGGGACATTTTGCTTGAGCCTGCTCAGCAACAATGAGATTTCAGCCTCCGTCAGGTAGCATGTGTTCTCTTCCTAATGACCACAGAAATCGTATGTAACATGACTAAAAGCTTCAAGAAGAAGATTTTCAGGAGAAGACGTGGGACTTGGGACAGAAACCTTAATTTGTGATTTCTGCTGCAGATTTCCTCCTTACCCCCTCAAATTGATCAACCGCTTCATGTCGAGTTGCTGCTGTTTGTCGACAAGGACCAATTCTTTGCACTCTCTCAGATATTGAGGTAAAATATTCTTAACTTACTTCAAAAATTCTGGCAGAGAGAACTGGAGACTCAAAAGAAACCAGCTACCCTGCCCAGAAATTCCTCCAGTTGGACACTAGCCCCAAGTCACTGTGACATATCTGCTTAGAGAATTTTTAAAGTGTGCCCCAACCAGGAGGCACTGCATTATGTCCATCTCAATTAAACTGCTGCTTCACAAAATATCCTCCTGTATTGTCCAGTCAGGTGGGTAATTAAACTTCCCATCATGTAGTGTGGATTTTCCTCCATCTATCAATACAAAGGCCTTGTGTCTTCTCCAGACAGGACTCCCTGTTTACTTACTGCTTTTGATGAAAGCCATCCAGCAGCTGTGATTATTATGCCCATTGCTCTTTGCTCTTCTCTGCAGTCTTTTCTGGTCCTACTTCTTTCTTGTTGAGATAAAAGGCTTAGAATTCCATGGGATCTCAATTGCAAGGTTTCTTTTCACTGTTTTCACTGGTACTCAAATCAGGCCTTACTCATCTCCAGCTTTTAGCCTCTTCCCTGAGAACCTCAGGATCTGCAAGTCTGGTGGGCTAAGCAGCTGAAATTAAAATTTAGAAGTAGAATATTTTTGCATTTTCTTTAATCTAATTGTTCTGTTTCATTTCTGTATGCATATATATGTGTGTGTACATACATACATACACCTTAATATCCTGGGGTTTGGTGAGAAGGCTTCAGATATCTAAAGTAGACTTCTGACTAAAGAGGGATTTAAATGCAACCCCTTTGGATATCTGGATATTTTTAAGAAAGAATGTTAGGACTCAACTACTTTCCATGGAAGGGTCTGCATGGGCCCATTTTATAAAGAATAAAAAGAACTAATTTGACTATCTTGAAAGATTCTGGGAGGTGGACTCGTTTGCTCTGGTCCACTCTGCTGCAAACTCCTTTTATTTTGTAGGCATTTAACAGGGAAAAGATTGTAATGTCCTTGTCTCAAAAATTCTGATCCAGTTTTCAAAAAGATCACTGTAGTACTTTCAATATTTTGATGTCAGTTCATCCACTTTGTATTTTTCCTATATTATGTACCCATAACTGAGCAAAAAACCAGGGTTTTCTTAACCAGTACCAGCAATGCATAGATCTTACAAAATGGTTACAAAAAAACCCCCAAGTACCTGTATATACTGCCAAAGAAAATGTCAATACCATTAGAAAAAAGTATTCTAGATCATTTTCAGGCAGGATTTATACGTCTTGGAGCTTTGCATTCACTATTTAGAATTACAAGTGGTGGTACTTGCAGATCTACCTGTTGAAATTAATCTATACCCATGTTATTATGCAAAAAAATATTTCCTAAGACATAGAGTACTTTCCCAAAATGGGAATGTTTTTATACTGTGTTATGCAGGCTTACTACCAGAAACCATTATAGATGATGAGGAAAAGCTATTCAGAGGCCCTGTTTTAAAAATTATCTGCCATGATACTAAAAATAAAATACAACTGTGTATACTGAAATACCATCAGACTCTGTGTGGTGTTTAAATTTAAAAGTAAGTATTCTAAAATAAAACAAAGTACTTGAAAATCAAGCAAGTGTGGGATTTTCCAGTGAGGAGATGAAGCTGAAAATATGCATGTGAGAGAGAAGACAAAGTTCAAAATAGTTCAGTTGCATTCTCTTGTAACAGCCCTGTGCCATAACAGAGAGTTTTTATCTTGACTGAATATGTTTTTCAGAGTCCCTTTTAGAAAAGTCTCCCAAAAGTTGTTTTGCTTGAGTTATTAAAATGAAAATTTCTTTTGAAGCCTGCAACAGTTCAGAAAAGCAATTTAACAGGCTTTATAACCCAAAAAAAATCACCAGGGTCCCCCTGATAGGGAAACCCCTGAAAATTCTGGGCTGTAACAACTCCACTTGTTGAGTTGCTGGGTCTCTGACAGGGCAACCCCTGGCAGTTCTGTGCTGGGATTAAATGAGGCAAATGGGACTTCCAGTGTTCAGTCTTCAGATTCGTTGTTTATTGTTTCCTACCTACATTTCAGTGAGCTCGTCAGTGCACCAGACTGGCACACTAGGAAGAAAGGCACTGGAGGTCCCAAGACACACAGTTTCAAGGTCTTTTATAGATATTTTATCCAATTAACTACTAGAACATACTTTATTTCTACTTTACCACCAAATAACTAACTATTTGTCCTCCATACAGCCCCTGCATTGTGGCCTTTTCTATCCAATCACTCTGTGCCACCAACGCTGCAGAAAATGGAGTGGATGAAGAAGAATGAGAAGCTGAGTCAGCACCCCAAATCCTCCATCTTGTCTTCTATCTACCTCCATACTAAAACCCCAAAACTCTAAGTTTTTCCCCCCGGTAACAAATTTCACTTCTATCTATTTCACACACCCACAGAACCCAATTCATCCTAAAGTCTTGAAAGCCTTCTCCATGGTGGAAGGTTAAAAGCAGAGCTCACCTGAGAGTCAGAACCCCTCAGCACAGGCAGAGGAATATTTCCTGTGCCCTGGGTTCCCATGGTAGATCAGGTTCTTTGCTTTCCTCACACTCCCCATCTCCAAATCCACTACTTACTGCCATTGGGACACCAGCTGGCTAAGTGACTATGCTAAGTGAGTGAAACCAGCCTTGGTGGCACGCCAGACCTGTCTGGGGGTGAGGAAAGTGTGACAAAAACACGACAACAAAAGGGAATCACGAGTGACAGCACCATGGCCTTCGGTCCATTAAGTGACCTGACGCTTTGGGCTGAGATTGCACGTGGGCTGTCAGTTGTGGTTTAGCTCTTGGGATTATCAGCTGTTGGGATGGATAATTGTCAGAGTTACCAGGTGGCCTCAGAGCTCATGTCTAACGGGAAAATGACAAGTGCAGTGGTTTTTATGAGAGACTGCTTGTGGCAAGAGGCTTGGGAGGGCAGCAAACTGGGTGTCAAGTCCATAATGTGGACTTACCATGGCCAGTGACCATGTGGTGTGGCCAGCAGGCTGAGACAGGGAATTTTCCCATGTAATTGGGTAATTGAATCAGCATCTGGAATGCTACATCTGATGCTGGGGTTGGGCCAGATGGCCTTTAAAATCTCTTCCAACCGAAACGACGATTCTTCAAACTGTGATTCTTCAAACTCTGAGAGCTTCCTTTGATCCCTCTGCCCTGCCAGCTTGGCCACAAGTTACACAGTGAGACTGCTGCTGTTTCTTCACTGGGGCTGTTCAGCTGCCCAAGGACCTCACTGGTGGCTTTTCCAAGTCCAAATGTTCTGACTGACACGAAGGAGGACAACCAGGCAGTGTTAAGGGTGGGTGTGTCCTCAGCTGGTGGCACGGTGGGAGGGTGGCTGAAAATGGGAAGCTGGAGCATCTCCCTTCGTGTTTCTGTGGGGTTGGGTCATGGTGGGTGAGGGCTGGTTTCCCTTTGCCTTCCAGATCCCTTCCTGCTCCCACCTGCTCTAGCCAAGCCCTCTCAGAACTTTCACCTTTCCCAATTTTTTTGAGTTCGTCACATTTCTTCTTCTTTTCTTCCATTTCATCTCTTACCTTTTACTCTTTTTCTAGTCCCCAGACTTCTACTTCCCTTCAGGGCCCTGCTGTTTGTGGTGTTCCCTGCCCACTCCCCCCATTCTGAGGGGTCCTCTAAGCCCCAAACTTGTTCCCACTCAGATCCCTAGAGGCATTGCTAAAGCTGATGCTCCACATTAAAGACATTTGACAGACTGAGGCAGATGCTGTAGAGAAAAATTCCCCAAAAGTAGCCTGGAGGAATCAAATACTTTTTCATCAGTGCATGTTTTGATGGTCTGAACTCTAGAAAGCTCATGACAACCACACTGAATATAAAAGAGGCATAAATAATTCTTAACCATTAATAAATTCAGTGTAAAAAGAAGAGATTCCTGTTTGGCAAAAAAAAAAAAGTTCAAAAGAGGAAAAGGACTACAGAAAACAAATATTGCTGAAGAAGTGCTTTTGAAGATGATGCCAACATCATCCTCCTGACAAATACTGGTATCCATCCATAATTCAGATGGGTATTACCTACTGCCTAAGCCTGTTTTGAAACTTATTTTTTATAAAACATGTGTAATTCTGAGTTCATAGATCCCCATGGCTTAATTCTGCGAACCCTGCTGGCACCAGGCAGGACTCAGAACAGATGTACCTAGCAAATGGAAACAAATATTATGAAAGCCCTTCCACAAATATCTGGCACAGGCTGGTCATATTCAGGGTTTACTGACAGCAGAACACGGTGGGATTGCTGATCTAAAATCTCTGTGCAGAAAAGGAAGCCTTGTAAATTAAAATTATTATTGTTTGGTATCACAGGCCATGTCTGTGAGCTGCTGTATGTCAAAGATCATCTGGTCCAGTCTTTTTGATAACAGCACAGCCTAGACAAGGTGGCCCAGCCCTTGTCCTGGTGAATCTTACACGTTTAGTGTTGATGAATCCACCACTTCCCTGGGGACATAACTCCAATGGCTGATTGATCTAACTGTGAAAAAGTTTCCTCTTGTGTCTAATAGGAATCTCCATGCATGTAACTGGTCCTCATTGCCCCTCACCTTTTCCATGTGATTCCTTGTAAGAAGGGAGTCTCCACCTCCTCTGTAGCCATCCTTTAAATACTGGAATGTGGTCCTAAGGTCTCCCCTAAGCATTCTTCTCTCAAGGCTCTGGAAATCCATTTCTCTCAGCCTTTACTCATCTAGCAGCTTCCCAGCCCTTTGATCATCTGGACCCTCTCCAGACTGTCCACATCATTTTAGTGTAGTGGGAACCAAAACTGGGCATGGTATTCCAGACATGGCCTGGCAAACACTGAGTGGGACAATGACTTCTGTATCTCTGCTGGTCATGTCCTTGTTGATGCAACTTAGCATCCTGCTGGCTTTTTTTGCTTGTTTGCCACCAGGACCCAGGATAAAATTGATAGTGGGATAGATTTGATTAGCAGGTGAAGTTTGGAAAGGTGTCTGCCCTACAGGGAATTCAGTCAGAGGACAGGTAAATAGAAAAGGGTTCTGCAAGTCCAGTAACTAAAGCTGGTTGACTTTTGTATCCATTTTTTTTGGTCTCAGCTGGCTGGTTTTCTGGATTAGAATACTCTGTGTTTGGTAACAAACTAAGTAGTAATTTCTTTTTCAGTTGTTGAATAACTGAGTAACCAGTGATGGGGCTTGCTTGGACAGATTTGTGTCACTGGTCTATTCCACAGAGCAGGAGCCTTGTGTGGACATTGGATCAGCAGTGCTCTGCCAGGGTGGAAACAATTCAGGCAAGGTCTTTAGATCTGTGTTTCTTTTCTTCTTTTTGTTTTCTTTTTATCCTCTTTTTAAAAATATTTTATCAAACCTTCCTGCTAAATGTGGATGTGCACATGTATTTTTCCTTAATAATGGACTGATATAGGACCAACTACGTTGGTGGAAATGTTCCTCACATGAAGGAATAGGTTCCTCTTTTTCCAGTTTGATTACAGAGCAGGGTGTTTACTCCTTCATAACTCACCAGAAAATACTTTCTCTCCCCTTCTGCTTCTCATTAAGAAATGACTGTTGAAGTCTGTCTCAAGATATAATGTGATTACAAGGAATGTGTTCATGTTTTAATCCATTTTCAATAGTTCATAAGCCTTTTGCCATGCAATTAATGAAACAGAATATAAACCAGACTTTTCTGATTTTAGATGGATATATAAGGGTGTATAAGTTCAGTTCTGTGTTAAAGAAACTTGTGGGCAGATGATCTGAATTTAAACAGAAGAGTAGCAGGATTTCCAGAAAAATTACACAGGATCAATAAAAATGTAAGATGAGTTCAAGCTCAGTTCACTAAAAATCTCAAGGAGAAAGAATTAGAAACTCTGTTTCAGTTTGACTTGAGAAGAGCAGAAATAAAACTGCCCAGAAATACATATTGAAAAATCTTGCTAGTTGTATACATTTCTGTTAAAATTGTTGGGAATTATCAACATCCCTCCAAGCCTTTAAAATTCCTGTTGGACTCAGATTATTGTTCATAAAGGGTTAATATATATTCACCCCTTCAAAGACAGACTTCCAGAGGAAGATTGAATTGTACTCAAGTGCTACCTGAGGATCATTGGAGAAGCACATCTGAAATAGAAATCCTTAGGAGAGTTTAGAGCTGGAAGTGACTGATACTCCCTAGACATCTCTTTTTTTCAGATGTGAGAATCTGAATGCTGAATAACTAACCCTGACTTTTTGTTATGACAACCGAAGATTGTAGTCTTGATTTTCAAATACAACCACTGGTTGTTTAGCTAAATTCTGGGAAGTTCCCAAATTCAGCCTGGGGCACTTCTGGGTCCTGGTTTTCAGCAGTTGTCTGCTTTACACTTTTTAAGAGCTGCTCCTGGACAGGCTCTTAAACTTGTAAAAATTGATCCTCGCAAATTTACTAAAAATACAGCTGGCTCTGGAGATGATTTTTTGTTTTGATTTCCTGAAAGAAGTAAATATCCCTTGCAGAGCTCTCCTGTGGTTCCCAGGAGGTGGGTAAACCGCAAACACAGGTGTCTAGGAGGGAAAAATCCCATGGAAGTGTTTAATGGAGCCATCATTCACAGCTATTGACTGAATACCGGTAGGGAGGAGTTTGTATGGCACTCAGAGGGCCATGCACACAGCTTTTTGTCTAATCACCTGTGAGGCTGTTTTGTGTCTGGTAATGAATTGATTGTAGCAGTAAGAGCACCCACTTCAGCTGGAGGAGATGGGTCTAAGTGCAGTGTAACACTCCTGGTGCTTTGGGTTGTGCTCTGTGGGTTCCCATGATGGAGAAGTCAGGATGAGCTATGAACCACGATTTGTCCCTGCCAGAGACTTGATGGCTGCATCCCTTCCAGTAAACTCCCCAGTGCCTGGGCTGGCTCCCAGGCACAGAAACACTTACACGGGGAAGCTGTCAGCATGCCTTTGTCAGCTGGGAGTCTCCCAAATGTTTTCCAGGCACTGTTTAGAAATTAGGATAATCCAGGGACCATTCCCAAAAGCACTTTGTGTGCCAGGCTCTTGTTTTGGATGAAAGTTTATAGTAATTATGGATATGGCAAGACTGGCTCACGGGAATCACTGGGCATAATTTATTGGTATAGGTGTAGTCTCTGGGTCCATCTGTTGAAAGAAGCTTTTGGAAATGGGTAATGCCTTTAGCTTTGCAAATGTGAAGAAACTTGTTGTCAGTAGCTATGGCTGACAAAAGTTAACCAAAAGCATCTGCAAAGCTCTCATAGCCTTCTGTATCTGGACTTGGGAACAGGACCACTTGTAAAATGAGGTGAAGTAGTTTGGGGTCTGTGTGGGAGGAAGAAGCAATAGATTGCTTGGAGTTTTCTTAGTTTCTAAAATTGACTTTTGACATCCCCATGATAAGATTTGGAGCACCTCAATTATCAGCCATGAGGGCTGACTCAGGATCTGCACAGGTGGAAACCCAGACTCCCATGCATGGGCTTCTCATGGCTTGTGGGCTTTCTCTTTATAGAAGAAGATCTCTTTATGTCTTCTACCTCAAATCAAAAAACCCGTTGCTAACATGATCTGTGGTCTATCATGGGATCACAGAATCACAGAATCACAGAATCACAGAATCACAGAATCACAGAATCACAGAATGGGTTGGGTTGGAAGGGACCCAAAAGATGATCTTGTTCCAACCCCCTGACATAGGCAGGGACACCTTCCACTATCCCAGGTTGCTCCAAGCCCTGTCCAGCCTGGCCTTGGACACTTCCAGGGATGGGGCAGCCACAGCTTCTCTGGGCAACTTGAGTCAATGTTCCAGTGACTCATCACCCTTAGGAGGAAGAATTTCCTCCTAACATCCAGTCTAAACCTACTCTCATTTTGAAGCCATTCCCCTTGTCCTGTCACTCCAGACCCTGGGACTAGCCTCTCTCCCTCTTTCTTGTAGGCTCCCTCCAGGCGCTGTAAGGCCATGATTAGGTCACCCCGATTTTGGCAGAGCTCTCAGTAGCAGAGTTAGAGCTGACAAAGTGCAGAAAGATGCCTGGCTGAGACCTGGGTGCACTGCAGCAGGCTCAGCCCCCTTGCCTCTGTGCACATCAGCCCACTGGTAGCTCCAGGGGCTGGGGAGATCCTTCAGTGCTTCCTGCTCTTCTCCCTCAGACGGCCAAGACTGGGCATGAAGAACACGACCCAGATTCATTTAGTTTGAGGTGAGTCTGTCAGAGCTTATCCACATCCCCCTGCCTTCCCCCAGTGAGGAAACAAGAGATTTTAGCAGCTTCTAAACATCCTGCTCCAGGACAGGACAGGATAGGACAGGAACTGCAGCTTGGGACTGGCTCAAAGACAGAAGCTTTTGTGCCGGGAATCGTTTCCTAGTGACTGACTTGGAAATGTCAAAATGTTGGAAACAACACATAAATTTGACTTCCTCTGAAATATTTTTCACAAAACATTGTAAAACATGTAGAAGAATGTTCTATTCCCATGAGAAGACCAGGGGGAAATCCATGGAAGTGAATTAGTGAATTGTTTTGCTTGATTTAAATGAACTTTTAAGGAAGTGAAAGAAAAGCTGAAAAATCTCTGCACTTGTTTTCTCTCTTAAAGTCACACTGCTGTGCAGCCAAGATAATCTATCTTTGATTTAGTTTAACACTTTGCAACTTATCTTTTATGTAGGTACCTCTCTTTAATTTTTGGTTTACTATTTTTTTTTCTTCTTTTTATCTACTCCAGGCACAGCTTATATTTGTAGCTTTTTTTTTTTTTTTCCCCTTCTCTTCTGTTAAAATGCCAGGCTAGCATCCCTGGAGTGCTGGGCAGCAAACCCAGTGAGTTTGTCCACTGTTCTGTTCATAGCATCCATGCCATGACTGTTCAGCTCTGGATACTATTGGGATGATTTATTTTGTGACCAAAATTGCAGTTTGCCTCCTTCCACTTCCTAAATTAGTTGCCACCTTTAATGAAGTTAAATGGTTCCTAGCATAAAAATAAAAATATCTCCCTGTCTCTTCAACTCCAGGTTATCTGCAGCTGGATTTCCCCGCAGCTGTGATGCTCCCAAGGAAACACTGCCCTCCCATGTTGCAAACGGGATGAATTTTGCTGATCTGAAGCCAAACACGGCTGTTGTGATCGGCCAGGTCTTTTTATTTATTTATTTTCAGCTCTTTAGAGCACTGATTGAGTGCAAAGTGTCCAGATTTTGTTCCAAGCTGGCAAGCCCTGTCACAGCCCTCGGGACCTGTCAGCCACCCTGTTCCCACACCAGAGCAGGGGAGAGCTTTGCCAGGGTGAACAGAGCTTTGAGGGGAGCATTTGCCAACATCAGCATCTTCTCTCAGCAGAAAACACCTCACGTGGGACTGTGGTAGGCACAGAAAAGGGTGAATTGGAGCAACCTACCCTTGTTCTGAAGAAGTCCTGAAATGCATGTGTGTGAGTGGCAGGGTTTTGTTCTTTAAAAGGGCAATTAAGCCTTTGTGATTTCTTCCTTGGTTATGTTGGGCTGGCAGAAGGGGAGAAAACAGTGGTATAAGGTTTATTTTGGTGTAGCTTCAATATAGATGAGTGAAATCAAAATTACCCCCAGGTCCAACTTGCTTTTGATTCCTGTTGGTTATTGCAAGGTTACTCTGATGAGATTGAAATTTTCTCTCTCACAGGAGATATGGAACAGAATCCACACAGCAACAGCTTTCTGAAGCATTTATTCTACTCTCCCCCCTAAAAGGGATTCTAAATATGTGACAGAGGCCATAGAGGAGCCTTCTGAAGGCAGTCAGGGATCCCAGGGCTTGTTTTGGTGGCTTTCCATGAACAGGAAGGTATTCAGTGTCCTCCTCGTGTTGTACATGTGTGGTAAGCACAACATGCAGGCAAAGAGAATCACAGAATCATGGAATGGCCTGCATGGAAAGGGACCTTAAAGATCATCTCTACCCCTGCCATGGACTGGTAGGATCAGAGAAGCACCCAGATCTTAGTTTCTAAGAAACAGGGATAGATATTACTGGTTACATGTCCTACCTCCACATGCTCTGTTCTGTAGCCAAGAGACAACCTTCAAGAAGATAAATTTTTTACAGCTCCCTAGTCTTGACATTCATCTCTTTTCTCCCTGCCCATGCCCCATCTTATCCCTCACTTCTTTTCCTGCCTCAAGACCTAAGATGGAGAGGAGCTGGTTTCATTTCCAGGCTAATTTGATACATGCATTTTATCTTGTATGATAAGACAATCTCCCACACAGGTGCTTGAATCTCTTCTTGTTCATTGTGTGCTGTTTGGAAAGAAGTCTGAGGGAAAGTAAGGCACTCTGACTCTCATCCTGAAATTCAGGTGTTGGCATGGAGGATTTTCTCCAGCAGACCTACACCATTTCTACTGTCAATGTTTTGCTGAGATGTATGAAGTCTGGACTCCCTTTTTGCTCCTTACAGCAATTAATAAATAGTTGCCACAGTTATGCCAAGTGACATTTTTCCAGCCTCACAATTTGTTCCACAGGGAAGTGGCATCTCCCCTTTTCCCACTGCTGGTGCCAAAATCTGCTGCTGTCAGCCTGCACACTCCTGTGTGGCTACACCAGCAGGTCCCTTTGTGGTCCCAGTCTTCCTGACTCCTTCTGCATTCCCTGCACAGAGGGAATTTTGGATTTAGTAAAGTATTATATTATTCTGTCTCAGAAATCTGCAAAGAAAGTTTTATAGTTCATTTTACAGTTTTTGGGTTTCTTTGCTGTATCTGTAAATAGCAGAAGAGGTGAATTTCTCTCCTCTGGGGATTTCTGAATGCTCAAATGATAGTTAAGGTTGTAAATCCTGCCTGTCCCTGTCATCAGGTAATACTGAAAAATAGATTAAACAAATGCATTTCAATTAAATCAGAAATGTAATAAGCAGAGGGCTGTGCACAAAATATGGGGCTGTAAATCAACAAGGAAGCTTGCAGAAATGTTTCTTTTTTATAACTGTAGTGAGAAGATGACTAGAAAATTATGTTTACTTGTAAAAAGTATCTTACAGATGCTCTGTCTCAGGAACTATGATTCAACCAGTGTATCAATCTAACTTATTTTTCAGAATTAACTGACAAGTTAAGAACTTGGGCACCTTACTCTCTCTATATATTATATACTATGTGCTCTCCTCCCTTAATATTTTAAGAGGGCTTGAGAGTTTTCCCAAGGATAAGACTGGATTCTTTGGAACAGTCCCACAAACCTTATTAGAATGATTCTTACAAATGTGTTCCTAAAGAGACAATTACCCAGTGGAGGAAAATTATTTTCTCACTTTGCCCAAGCCATTGGTCAGTGCTGGGATAAAAATTCGTGAGTGGTTTACACAGCACCTTCATCAATGTTGAACTTGCTGTGATGCCTTAGCAGCTGAAAGGAAAATGATCACTTGGTTTGGGGTGTCTCTGCTGCTTCCCCAGCAAGACTGCTGCCCTGCAAAGCACCTGTAAGTAATTTCACTCAGTAATTATCCCAGGGTCACAGAAAGGGTCTCACACCTCATCTCGGGAAGCTGTGATTCTATGAGGACAAACATTTTTAGTGGTGTCACCTGAGGTGGAGGGGGTGTGTGAGTATTTTGGCTCTGCTTGAGGAGAAAGATCAATTAAATTTTCTCACTGGCAGGCCAGACTCTTTGTAGAGACTTCACAGAAGAGGTCAGAGTTCTCTTTCCCTCAACAGCACAGCTCACAGCCTGCTTGAGTTCTTGATTTGCTGCCTACCAGAGAGGTAAGTGAATTTAATGATTTTTTTTTTTTTTTAGCACCTACATTGTAGCCTTCTCAATGTTTTTAGCACCCTGTGCTGGAATGGTTCCCTGCCTCTCCAGGACTGAAGCATCTGGGACCTCTACCAGAGAAACTCTTTTAATGACCCCTGAACAGTCCTGCTTTATGTGGTTTGTAATATCCTTCACCACGTGGAGCTTTTCCCCCACCTCCCCCAGAGCCAACAAAAATAAGATCTTCTTCCAGCAGAACCAAAACCCTTCCCCAGTCTGGGTCAGCAGAGCTGTGTGGCCATGATCACACTTACTGAGAAAACTGGGTTTGAGCTGTGATAAAGAGTAGGCTAAAGGTAAGGCTAAATAGGCTAAAGCCTTTTCCTGAAAAGAAGAGATGGTTGTATTTTTTATGTTAGCAGCTACAGGACTCCAAAGAGGACTACTGTTTGCACCTCATTTCTACTCTGAAGTCTTATCTGACTTCATAGAAAGGAGGCACAAGAAGATCCAGGGACCCAGCCAGGTTGAAGAAAGCTGTATTTGCACTTATTTTCTTTCACAGAAGTATCTGTAGACCTACAATCATCACGCCCTTGCTGCCTCACTACATTTAAATTTAAATGCCAACTCCTCAAGGCTGTCTGCAGAATGTTTGTAGTACTTTAACGACTCCCAGATTGTTCTTCTCAGTCTTCTACTTTTTCACTTTCTTGAAATGTGGGCAGCAAAGCAGCTTGTAATATTCCCAAAGCATTTGTACCAGTATTAATGCATAATTAATAGAGTAGGAACAATCACTGTCTGCATTTTACCCTGACAAAAGGCTAGAATTTAATTACATCAGTTCAGGAAGAAGTTTTTGTTTCTTTTGTTCTTCATGTGGTTTATAATTATTTTTTTATATGGTGACAGTCTAATATTCTTATAGATTTCATATGTCAAATCAGCTGTAATGGGTATGTTTAGAGAGCAGCACTTTTCCACAGATTAGGCCAAGACTTAAAACTTCATCAAGATACTAAGCAAAAATACAGACCGTTGCTCTGAGCAGGTTTATTTTTCAAGTTAAATTGAGATTTGGTTTGTGGAGCCACAGTAGTTGCACATTTCAAAGCAGCACAAGCAGTTCTATCTATTGGATATTCTGCCCCAGAGTTTCTATGTTCACACACACAGTCAAGGTATATTCACAGAATCTGTGATGAAACAAAAAGACACATTTTGACTTCGTTCATTTGATTGTCCTCATGGGGAACATTTGGCTCTTACCTTTTGGCTAATCAAGCTCTATTCAGTGCTCCCTCTTTTCCATGCATGGAAAACACATCATTTATGGAGCAATTAATCAGCTGGGCAAGACTGACTACTGGGATAATCCAAACCAGGGAACTTTTTCAGCTGTCAAACCATTGACAGCAATCGTATAAATGGATAAATTACAATTCTTTTGGTAATTCATATTAGTCTGGCCCAGAGCAATGCAGATATTTTGCTGTTGTGCAAAGCAAACACTCAAAGATGTGATCAACAGGCACAAATTAATTGTCATTTCAAGTGGAAAACATTCTTGGGAAACATATCAAACATTTAACTCAAAATTCAACAAACTTGAAATTCCCCATGCTGGTGTTATTCCCACTGCATATACACAAATTCTAATAAAATATTGTTTTTCCAAAACACATTTTCCAAATCAGAACTATGAGTATGAAAGCTCTCCTTTAGGGAGAGTGTAGCATCAGCATTTCATGAATTTACATGTCAGGAGAAAACATACAGGACTGAAGGAAAACAGACCTTTTGGTTCAGATGATTTTAGCTCGGCTGACTCAGAAGACATCCTCCAGCCAATCTGTCTTTGTTTTCATGGTCAAATTCATCAAGAATTAACCACTTGTGATTTCACAATTACGAACAAAACTGAAGGTCTGGTGGTCAGGGGGGAAATTACTGACTGCCAGAAGTCTTCTTCACATCTCTGGCAGCTGAATATTTTGGGAAGATGGAATGTACACCTGCTGTAGTGCAGCAAGACAGAGTAGGCAAGTGGGCTGGCATGGATCATAAGGAATCCAGGATGCTTCAGTGGCAAATAACAGGGGCCCTGAGTCAGAGATAGAAATATAATCTGGTGACATATTTTTAAAAAAAAATAGGAAAAAAACCATCTATGACCACTTCCCCATTCCTTTTTCTGTTTTCTCTGCATGGTGAGGTCTTGCACCACCTCTTTAGCATTTCCCTTTGAAAACCTCGTGAAGGAGTTCCCTCACACATCCTCCCCTTCAAAGACATGTTTGATGCTCTTTGGTATCACTTTTCTGGAGTTTTTGTGCTCCTAAAAGACAATTCCAGCACAATGGTGCTTCTTTCTATTAATGTTGTTCAGCTTGTACGGAGCCCAGCTCTCCTGGGGATGGCTGAACACCTGCCTGCCCATGGGAAGTAGTGAATTAATTCCTTGTTTCACTTTGCTTCTGTGCACAGCTTTTGCTTTACCCATTAAACTGCCTTTATCTCAACCCATAGGTTTTTCTCACTTTTACTCTTCCAGTTCTCTCCCTGACCCCACTGATGGGGGAATGGGCACATAGCTCTGTGGGGTGTAGTTGCCAGTTGTGATTAAACCTAAACCACAACACAGGAGCTGAGATAATTTATTCTTTCTTTAGAAACTAGAGAGAGTTTACTGTTATAAAAATATGAATGATGGGTTCCCCCCCACCTCATCTCCTGTTCCTGTCTATATGGCTCTCATTGAGAGTCCCAGCAAGCTTTTCTGGTGGAATAGCTCCACATTGCTCCCATATCCCCACACTGCTTTCTTCTGGAAACTTCATTGTTCATTTGGCCACAGCTGAAACCAAGCTGTGGTAGGAGCTGTGTGCCAAAATCATTTTTTACTGGGAGACCTGGCGCATTTTCAGTATTGCTGGAGCTTCTTGGTGCCCAAAAGAGAAGGAACAGGTGAGGTGACACGTGATGAAGTACAGGTGAAATAGCAGTAGGTGGGATCCGTGAGTTGCTGATGTGTAAAGGTGGAGCCACACTGGGATATGGAATTAGCAAGTGAAAATAACCCCCTGGATAGACACTCTGCCACCCTTATGATCAGTGTGTTCCTTTGCAAGAACCAGCTTTTTCTAAAATAGAGATAATGATTCAATTACTCTGACACCAAAATGTGAGCTGTCTCCTAAACCAAATTAAAGCAAGGGAAGAGAGATATCTAATTATTAAGCATATAAATCTTGCTTTCAACAGCCCAGATTTGCCTTACAGTGCAGGCTGTAAGATGGAAGGCTAATTTAGTGATAGAACAAACTACTAAAAAGAAAAAAAAAAATACAGAACAGATGAATCATTCTCACTGCAGGAAAGTATACTTAATGTTACAGTGAAATTATTGCTTTACCATAATTTTAATTATTTTGTTTTAACTAAAAAAAAATATTCCATTTTATTTTATGCAAGTTTAAGCAATAGGGATTTAAACTTTTGTGACTGCAGTTAAAGCTCATTAATGCTTGCTCTGTCTTCAGTGCTAATGAGAACATTCTTTATCCTGGTTATCTTTAAAGCATCTTTTTGTCCATTAGTAAGATGTTAATGCTTTCTCTGCTGAAAATCATCCATCATAGGCATTGCTGGGCCTTTTCCATGTACTTTTTTTTTTTTCCTATCTGGAGTCTTCATCTCTCTTTAAGCAAAGTGCCCAGATTGTAAGTGCCATATTCCTGAATTGAAGCCAGTCTGTGCCATGGAGAAATCTCTCCTGCCTTGGACTTTGCAGCACACAGTCTCTGGGTGTTCACATGACATTGTCAACCTGCCCATAGTTATGCACTGGATAATGAAATCCTACCGTGGTACAGTTTGCTACCTGCTGACCAGAATACGCTTAATTAACGATTGTTTTGAATCATGGGTAATGATTATTTGTAGATTTTGTCCACTACTCAAGGACATGAATCAGGCTATCTTTAATCACATGAAGAAGGGGGAGCTATTCTCTCCACCAGTGAAATGCCTGGGGGTGAGAACCCAAGCTCTGCCCCTCTGCATGGTACTCAAGGGACCTTGTGGGGACCCACTGACTGGCCTCAGGATGTCCTGGGGACCTGGCATGGGACTCTTTGGAGAACAGGCAGGAGAATCATGGAACCATTAAGGTGGGGAAAAGAAGGATCTTGGGAAAAGACCTCCAAGACCATCTTGTCCAACTTCTGGTACATCACCACCTTGTCAACCAGACCAGACCACTGAGTGCCTTGTCGAGTCATTTCCTGAACATTTCCAGGGATGGTGACTCACAGACTTCCCTGGGCATCCCTTTCCAGTGCTTGACAACCTTTCCATGAAAAAAACACAAGGAGGACACAGGAGGTGAGCATCTGAAGCAGACTTAAAGCACCTGGTACAGTGCACATCATCCACCAGGAGAAACAGGAACCATGACATAAAATCTCTTTACTAGAACTGGTTGCACCTAGGAAAGCTTTGCTTTGTTTTGAGGAGTAAGGTGGCACGAAAATACAGAGGTTTTGCAAATTCACACTGGGGGCCATGTTTCCACATCACACCATTTGTCTTTTATCTCCAGATACTTACACAAACCAAAGATTTTGGACAATGTCTGTACCTGTTTGTGTATTACACATCATGCCGTTTAAGATTTATAATGTCTTTTGATATTAAATATTGATTTACATCAGGCATTTAACCTCTATTGCAAACTCAAGATGCCTAATTCACATTTTCCCTCTCGTAATTACTATCATAGTGCTTGGTAATCCTGAGACAAAGTTTCTGTTTATTAAAGGATAAACCAGAATTATGAATCCCACCTCTGCTGGGCAGCCAAATGTGTCTGGTTTTGGAATAGAACCCTTCAGATATGCCCTTATTTGCAGTTCTGCTAATAACCTGCTACAGGGCACCAGCAAGTCACATTCCCCTCCTACTGCCATCTAAGAATGGGCTTCTGATGAAGGAACAGCTAATATCAATATTGTGACATTATTATCTCTGAGTTCTGTAGATAACAAGTGCTAGTTAAAATTTAGCAGCCTTTAGGATTATTTGTTTTCCTCACCACTGGTTTTGCAGTCATTTAAGAAGCAAGGTTACCTGTAGGAAGTAGGTGTATGTGGAGGAAGAAAATAAAATGCTGTGTTTTTAATTTTTTATCCCATATTTTTCCATTTTACTGCTGGATCAAGAGGAACAACAGTAAAAGAGACTTTCTGAAGTGGTTGAGAAATAGGAATGTCTGTGACTTGGATACAAGTTGTAACAAACCCTGTTCCAAATGAAAAAAAAAGGATGGGGCGGAGACACAGCTAAAAATCTGAAGTCAGGAAATGTTTTGAACAGAAACAGGTTTTGAAGCCTACCTTTGACCAGTGATACTGTCTTCATTTCTGTGCTCTGTGTGCCCCCAAAAGGCTGTGGGGTCATCATCTGAAAGTGAGGCTGCTCTGCCTTTCATGCTTGCTCTGATTTTTTTTCTCTCTTTTAAGTTTCTAGATAACATTTCAATAAAATTTTGTTGAATTTCAAAGGCTTTTGATAACTTTTGGAGAGATCATTCCAGGTAACTTTGATGTACAGCTGATTCTGAGCATGTCACAGCCCAAAAACACACTTTCCCCCAGACTGTTCTTCTCTTCTTAAATTGTCATTGTTCTCCTAGATTTTCACTGGGAACAACCAAATCTGTGTTGCTGCTTGTGATTTCCTGACATGCCAGAAAACAGGATTAGGAAAAACTGGAATTCCAGCTTCCCAAAGGAAGTTTCATTTAGACACAATTGCGAGAAAGAAAAGAGAGAAAAATATTTGTAATACTAAGCCACACACACACATCCATCCTGTGCACATCCTGTCTTGCTGTTCCAAGTGACTATTTCCTTGGGTTTTTCAAAACCTCAGGCTTTTGAAGAGGGATCATTTTGTACTAATGGTGACATTACATGATGAGGAAAACACTGCTGAAACTGTTCATTGACATTTAGCAGTAGCTGATAAACAGGATTTAAAAAGATGGTGGGAAACACTGTTTGCATTCCGTGTGATAATCACAAGTGGGAGTCTGATCTTTCTTCCTTTAAGGCAAGGAGAAAGCTGTGAGTAACTTGTTAACTGCAAGCTGTAAGTCTTTTTTACACAGTAGCAAGGTATTTTATTACTGTCTGCATCCAGTGGGATCTGGAAATTAAAAATCTCCCAGTGTTCATTATGTTTTGAAGAAGTGCCCAATGCCCTTCCTTCCTGTATATTTTAACGTTCCTCCTTTTCCATAGGTTACAGGGCTTTTTGCCTCCAGGAATTTTACATCTCTGTTGCTTTCTATTTTCTTTTGACTTAAGTGGCATTGATAAATGTGCCAACAAAATAGTTCAGGAAAGAATTGGTAGGAAGAGGTTCATATGGGTGTAACCTGAGAGGGGGAAAATGGAATAAAAGAGTCGTGTGAGGGTCTCTGACAGGTTTTTGGTGAGAAGAGTTTTTGGGGAAGAGTGAGACAGGTTTTTTGGGAAGAGTGAGAGGGTGGCCCCCATTTTGAGGTCCAAGGCAGCTGGCTCTGGGCTCTACTTCCCCCAAAACAGGCTCAGCCCAGCCTCTTCTTCCCCTGTGCCATGTGGCACCAGCATCTCTCAGGTGGAATCCTGAGGAGTTGGAAAGGGGAACTGAAATGTGGCTTTGGGTCCCACCACAGCACTGAGGTGGCACCTGTACAGGTCTGCTTTTTGTTTTTCTTTCTTTTTTGGTGTTGTTTGTTTTGGGTTAGGTGTTGTTTGTTTGGTTGGTTGGTTTTGTTTTATTTTATTTGGGGTTTTCTTGTTGTTGCTTTTACTGAAAACACCAAGCTATTCAATGTTTTGCACAGGAAACAAAAATCTCCTTGTTTGTCTGCTACTGAGCTTTCTTAATTATGGAAGATATAAGCTCCTCATTATTGAGCTTCCAGGTTTTTTCCATCACATTGCACCATTGAAAGGGTTGTATAATGTTAATAGATGCTTTACATAACATTTCTGAAATCCTGAAATCAAGCATATTTTATAGATGCCACAGGAGATTTCAGTAGCTCTAATAAATAATGCTAATGGTGACCTGGAAAAATATAGTCTTCAGGAAATTTTGAAATTCCTAGTTATTTCAAAAAATCGTGGTAGCACAGATGGTGTGTTTGTTATGTACTTTGAATAAGTTATCACTTACAAAAAGTTGTTCATCATCTTTATTTCTGATGCTACCTATAGATTTTATTGCTTTTTGAGCTAAGCCATTTACGTGCTGATTTCATATTCATAGAGAACTAAGTGGAGTGTGTCATGAAGCCCAAGAAAGTCTTTTTAGATGATGAATATACTGATATTTGCAACTGATGATGTGTGAAGCTGCAGAGTTGACACCAAACTCAAACCATCTGCAGTTAATCTTTCCATTGTAGCCATTTACTCAGACTAAGAAAAAAGGGTATTGCAAACATCACTGAAAGAAAACAAAATAGAAAAATATGTGGATGTTGGATGCATACAAATAGAAATGGAAAATTCTTGATTGTCATTTTGTCATCAGCTGTCTGTGAGAAGGAACCTCAAAGTGTTTTTGTAGATTTTCTTCAAGAGCTGAGTCACCAGTCAGCTACTGCTGCTTAGAATGGATTTGTGTCATTGTTTTCTTTTATATCTTCTCATTAATTTGTGATTTGCAACTTTTTCTGATTAGCCATTCTCTCTGAGACAAATCATTATTTCTGAAGAATTGTCTGGACTCTTGCTGCTAGATAGAACAGCTGATCTTTCTGCAACACAAGGTATCTTGTGGATTATATCAGACCAATTCTTACCAGGACTCCTTTCCTGGTGATGCATTTATGAGTATGAAATGTTATGGTTAATAATCCAGCTTTAATATAAGCCTAAGGGCCCTCATTACATTAAGACTGATACATGGTATACATTTAAACATCAGTAGGGATCAAGTACTCTTAGCAAGACTGAAATTCCAAGGAATTCTGATAATGAACTTAAATGCGCCCTCAATACGTTTTGCTAAAAAAAGATTTTCTTGAGATCTCAATATTTGCAATATTTGCATTTTAATGGAGAATGCTTGAAGAATAAAGAGAGATTAACGAAAAAAGAAAAGATGAAAGGAAAAGAATGTAGGATATCCTCACACTCCAGGCTGGAGGCTAAGGGGCTCCTCAGAAATGACTTGATAGCAGTTTCAGGTTAATCAGGGGCTTGAACTCCAAACTCCAATATTGCAGCAATGATGGGTGGAATGAGATAACCAGAAGTAACAGGGTCCTGCAGGCATGGGAGAGCAAAATTATTCTTTTGATACTCTAGCCATTGGTTTTGTGCCCTGTGTGAGCTGTCCTGGGCAGAGGTGAGCTCTGCTCTTTGCCAACCAGCAGCACTTGGCTTCTCCCTGACCTTTCCACGGATCCAGGCTGATGCTTTCTCCACAGTGTCCCTGCAAAGAGAGGGTGCACAAGGCTTGGGGAGTGGGCCAGCAGCACTTTGCTGGATTAGGTTTTTCCCATCTGCCCAGAAACCCGAGTCCACTGCAGGGATATTACGAGCTGCTCTTCCACGTGTTAAGTATATTCCATATTGGATAGCAGAGCTGATGCTTGCTGGATTTTGCTGTTAATTTAGTTTGGCAATTAGTCAGAGGGTGCTGGTACAGTTCAGGCAAGGAAAATCATGGAAAGGAAAGGAGCAGTGCAGTTCACTCATGCATGGAGACCATCCCTTTCTCCCATGGGAAGCCAGCTGATTTAGGGATATTCATTTCTCCTGGGATTTGGGCACATGTTTTACATCCCTACCACTTGCTGGCATGGCAGCTTGTCCCAGTGAATTCCCTTCTTGTGGCACAAGAAAACTTTGTTTATTTTGTCCAAATTCTGTTATTTTCTTAAACAAGCTTATGCTAAATTCTACATCTACTTGATAAACGAGTGTTGTGACGACTCTTATTTAACATTTGTTGTCTCTCTGTGTATTTCCCACATGGTAGAAAATATAATTGGATTATATAATTTACAAGGAAAGTATTTTTAATTTACTTTATAACCACTTCTTTGTCAGGTATTGTCTGAGACAGATGCTAAATTCTTATATCTATGCTGACTTAATCTTTCCTTCAGGGAAGAAATGACTGTACACAGTGATAGACAATCACTGCAACACACCCCTGTGCACGAAAACAAAAACTGCTTTCTCTTTCTTTGTGTCACATATTTTGCTAGGGCTTTTTATTCCAAATTTCCTTGCTCCCTGCTTTGTATTTCTTGGCTGTCCAAGTGTTCTTCTCTGACTGCTTTGTCTTCCCTGAGAGCAGATGAATATGTTCCCTTCCTTCAGTGTCTTGCTCCGGAGGAGTTGTCTTTATTGCTCTCACTCTCGTATTTCAATTTTTATTTCCCTAATTAAACCATTCAGTGACTTTTCTAGGGGAACACTGAAATAAAGGAAGGTTGAAGTTTATATTTATCTGAAAGCTGTTAATGACTTGGTATAAGTTAATTACTCCTATCTGCTCTATTCAAATTCTTGCATGTTCAAAAGGCTTTTGAGAATTATGCAGTGGTGCCTATTCTTTTTTAAAAAAAACACTTCCGTTTTTAGGAGTAATATCTCATTTTAAATGAGTGTATTTTGAAAACCATGACTTTGCTGACATCTCATTTCCTTTGCATGGAGACTTGCTGTCCCAAATGACTCATCAGCCTACTGGCTTTGTTCCTATCTACTGTCTTTGGGTAAAATCACCAAGATGAGTTTGGAGCCTAGTTTCATGTTCATTTTTATTTGGGCCATTGAGAGGGGAATGTGGGAAACTTTTCAAATGTAGACATTTCTCAAGCCCTTTATTCGTAGCTGGCTGGAATTTTTTCAGTTCTTTTTTTCAAAGTCACTTCTTCAAAATTTCTTGGGGTTGGTGAGTGAAAGCTGTTTCTGCCACCCAGATTTGTGCACTCTCACACTTAAGAGGAGCAAGGATTGAGGGCTTCTCTGGCTTCTTTTGCTCCTCCCTCCTCTTTTGTTTCTTATTTCCCAGTGAAAATTTGGACTCATGTTTGGCCAGTTTCCTGGACTGTGGAAATTTCAGTCCTTTGAAATCGGTTTTCTGAGTCTTGTGGATGGAGACTGCTATTTTACTCCTACTCTGCCTTCCAAACCTGATTTCCCATACCCTTCAGCCTTAAAGAAAATGCCCTAGGACAAATATTAGCAATTTATTTATTATAGCATTTCTTGGAACTGCTCTTGCCAGCTGTAGTTCCTCCTGGATTTCGTGGAGAGAAGCAGCATATGGACACAAGGCAATGAGCTGGCACTGGAGACCTTCACCCTCCTGTCTCTGAGGTGCATCCTTGCCCTTTTCATCTTTGCTCCTTCTCTCTTCCCTTACCTGGTTTGTCTTTTTAGACAGTAAACTTCTTTTTGTGTGTGCCTAAGGTTCTTTAATGCCTCAGCTTTACAGTGTTTACATCAATTATAATCACAGATGGAGCCCCCAGGTGTAGTTGTAGCACAAATCTTTGAGCAGAGTAATCCGGTTCCAGCAGATTTGAATGTCTCTTTCTTCTTAAGCAGAGGATAATCCCTAGAAAGAACTAGGCAAGCACTGAATATAATGCCTCCAATTTATTTTCTTCTCCCTTTCCCCCTCGTCACTCCAGCTGTCTCCCCTTACCAAAAATAAGAGAACACCTTTGGGAACCTTATGAGGCAGAATTTTCTGTTTAGCCCTTCCATTTCACTGTTTATTCAATTACATACTCCAACCAGAGGAGGTCTGAGGAGGGTATCTCCAAAAACTCACTCCCTAAATTCCTGTTATAGTTAACAGCAGATCAGAGCTGGACTTTAATTGCTTTAAGTTGCCCCCAGAGAGTATCTTATGATGGGGTAGCCAGGAGAGTTTGCCTCTCTAGGTGTCTTAGGTTACAATGTGAGCTGTATACATATTCTATTACCATTAGTAAGATGTTAAGATAGAGAGGTAGTGTTCTTTATTTTCTCCATGGGTCAGCCCTGATAACGCCCTGCAGAGGAGCTATCTTCACTGATGGGCCATCAAGGTCTCCTAGCATGACTCCCAGAATTCCATCACCCCATTGTGAGATGCTTCGCCCTGGGGGAGGAACCAGAAATGCCTGCCTGGACATAATTGGAGGCTTGGAATACCACGGGCAGCCTTAGCCACTGGATTCTCAGAGGACAAGAGCTTGGTAACTACCACTGGGCCTGGAGAGAAAGACCAGACCTTTCTACAGGGTCACCACTTTGACTTAAGCACATCCATCTCTCCTACAGGACTGTAGCCACCATTTATTCAGACTGCTGTCACCACTCTGGCCAACAGGGTGTCATGTCATATTGTCAGTTAAAGCCAGTGTCCTTGTACTACTGCCTTTATTTGAATTTCCTATTAAATTGTAGTTCTGACTTGGAATCTCCCACTGGTCTGCTTCCAAACTGGTACACGAGGCTAGAGGCAGTTTTGAGGAATAACTTCTTAAGATAAAAGACCTGTGTGTTCCTCAAAGTCTGTGAAGATATTTTGTCACTTTTGTTGATGAGCAATCCCTAACCTGGGAAAATTATTAAAGAAACAAGTTAAAAGTATAAATTAGTGTTCCAGTCTTTTGGTTTACACATATACCCTTCCTTTTCTGAAAAAAAAAAAAGATGGAAATTTAGGTTAAATATTAAAAAGAAATTATTTCCTGTGAAGTGCTGAGGCCCTGGCACAGGTTGCCCAGAGAAGCTGCAGCTGCCCCATCCCTGGAAATGTTCAAGGCCAGGCTGGATGGGGCCCTGAGAGACCTGGTCTAGTGGAAAGTGTCCCTGTCCATGGCAGAAAGTTAGAATGAGCTGGTCCTCAGGGTCATTCTGTGATTCTTTAGGACACATTTGTCATATGCTGCACAAGTTGAATAAACTTGTCTCTGTTACTCATAGAAAATCCCTTGCTAATGGCCTGGAATACAAAGCAGAAAACTTTGGGGCTGGTGACAGCAGGATTCCTTGGCAGAGCTTAGCCCAGGCTCACATTCCTGCTCTGGTGAAAGTAGAATTTATAAAACTGTCCCATCTTTCTGTCCCATGTGGGATACACTTGGTGGTGTGATTCCCCTGAGGAAGCTGTGAGGAGGGAGATGGTGGCACTGGTGCATTTCAGCATGTGTCACCCCCAATGCTGTAGCATTGGGCTCAGTTTGTCTTTCCTTATTATCTGGGACAAATGACAATGCATTCACCTTTACACATGAGGCCTGTATCTTAAAAATGCGGAAGTTTATCAGACTCTGTTTCCAGAACTTCACTGTCAGCTCAGTCATCTTATTCTCTGTGCTCTTCTCCATGGTGTTTCATCTTTCCACAAAAGCCTGACTGCTCCTCCTGAGAAAGATTTTTGGGAAAAGTCATTTGGAGTATGAACAGTGATACATGCTCACTGAGTGCCTCAGTTTGTCAGTCTTGCTAGTTCCATGTGCAGGGACTTCTCTTCCTGTATATGTGCTCACCTATACAAAACAAAAAATTAACCTCTCTGCAAATTTCATGTTTTCCAGTTTTCTTCCTCCAGAGGAGTCAAGGCAGGGAAATTTGGTTTCAAGCAGAACACCAATTTAGAGACACATTACTGCATGCTACTCTGGCATCATATTTATCCTCTTTGTTTATAATGGACTTCATTTAACCAGAAGGAAACATATCCATGGTTTATCAGTGGAACAAACCAAGATTTCTTTCTTGCTGTCAGTAAATAACCCACTAATCATAGGGTGATTTTCTAGTTTAAATACTCTGTGTTATATTGCACGTGTCCTGATAGCTCTGTCAATATATCAATCCCTGTCTCACATACTTTTATTTTCTCTAAAGAGCTTCACTCATTTTGTTTCAACTGACTGGCTTGGCAGGTTCATATGTGCTGAAAAATCCATGTCTCAGTCCTGGATCTCAGGAAGATATTCCTTTTAAATGCAAACAAAAACCAGAGGTAGGAGAGGGCAAAGAGCTTTTGGATGTGATTTCACTGACAGTACAAGATCATTCCATGAAAAAAGAAGCTACTCAGTGTATATTTACATTTGAATTTGAAATATATCCATTGCATCTTTTTTTAAATGGAATATATTCTGTCCTACTTTTCTGAAAATGAACATTGACAAGAGGCTGGTCCACAAAAGAGAATCTGCTGTTATTTATGTTGCTAATGGCTATCAATGTTAGCAGTAAAACAGAATGGATGCATTCAAAATTAATTATTCAGCAGCACCTGCTGGTGTCCATAGAAATACTGCAGCGTATTTCTGGGAAATGATTTTTCATTACCCTAAATTTTTTGTTACTCAACCCATCATTCAGATGATTACAAAACAGAGAAAGGAAAAAACATATTTTGTTTTAATAGCCATCAATTTTTTTTTTAAATTAGACTTCCATCCCTGTCTAATGGAGCTCTGCCTCTCCAGAGAGCCGCAAACTCACCACAGAGGATCTTGGTCCCATCTGTGCAGAAACAATTAGAAGCATTTTAACTCTTGGAGTGCAGAGAGATAAAATTCCATTATTCATGAAGTGTTCTGTGTTAATCTGGCATGGTTTGGTTTGTTGGGGGGGGCCACAGAAGTGGCTTCTGTGAGAAGCTGCTGGAATCTTCCACCATGTCTGGCAGAGACAATCCCTGATGGCTCTGAAGGTGGACATGCTGCTGGCCCAATTAGAGATGTTGGTAACACCTCTGCGATGACATATTGAAGAAGAAAATGAAAATAGCACAGGGGCAGTTCTTTTTCCAGGGGTGGCCAGGCGCTGCTGCCAGGGCCATCCCGGCACGGCCCGTGGCCATGCGCCGCCACAGCCGGCGCCATCTCGGCGTGGCCCGCAGCGAGCCTTGCCTGCCTGGCTGCCTCTAGCCAGCCACACTGTGGGCATAAGGGCAGGGGCGGAGCGGCAGCTTCTCCTTCCCCGTGCCTCGCGTGAGGAGAGGCGTTCAGCAGCGCCAGCGCCATGGTGGCCATCACGGCCTGCTCTGTGGCAGCAGGGCCGCATGGCTGGCAGTGGGAACATGGCGAGCGACTCTCCAGCGTGGAACCTCAACGAGGTCAACCTCTTGGTGCTGCAGGATCCCGCAGGAATCTTTGGATTAGCGGAACGTATTGGCAATGGTACCTACAAGCAGGAGTTTTTCTTCTAGTCAGAGAAGAAGAGGAAGTGACCCCATGTGAGGGAAGACAACGTGGTGGCACCAAGGTCAGTGGAAAAAGAGGAGAGGAGGTGCTCCAAGTGTCAGAGCCAAGATTGCTCTGCAGGCTGTGGTGAGGACTCTGGTGAAACAAACTGCCCCCTGTAATGCAGGAAGTCCGTGGGGGATGTAGAGATCCTCTCGCAGCCCTTGGAAGAGTGCTCACGCCGGAGCAGGTGGATGCCAGAGAAAGCTGTGATCCAGTGGGACACCCAAATAGAGAGAGAGGGCCCTTGCTCCCAAACTAGAGCAGCCTATCCTTAGAGAACAGCACCCTGGGGACGAGTGACCCACGCCACAACAATTTTGGGAAGACTGTTTGCCTGTGGGAGGGAGTCACAGCATAGCAGAGGAAAGACTCCTCTTCCAGAGCAACAACAGATCTCAGGTGACAAATTGACCAAAACCCCCACACCCTGTCTCCCTGCGCTGTCAGTGGGAAAGAGGGAGGGGATGGGGCAGAAAAGGTGTTTTAGAGCTTATTTTACTTCTTATTATTCTCCTCTGACTCTGTTAATGATAAATTTACTTTTTACCTTTAAATTTGAACCCATTTTGCCCTTGGAGTGTTTGCTACCAGTCCTCATCTCATGAGCCCTTAGTTATTTTTTTTTTTCCTCTGCTCTGCCCAGGTGAGAGCAAGAGAGGGTGAACAAACAACTTTTGTGGGTGCCTGGCATTTAGCCAATATCAAACCACGACGTGGTCCCTTGCAGCTGTCTGGCATTACCTCACCTCCTCTCATGGATTTGTCACTAACTGATTTTCAATAAGAAGCAACCATTCCACAGTTCCACAGCTTCCTCCAGTTGTTTCACCTCATGGGATCCCAGAATTAGGTTGGAAAAGACCTCCAAGTCTTTGGAGAATCCGTCATTGAGTCCAATCTTTGACCAATTACCACCTTATTAATCAGACCAGAGCACTGAGTGCCATGTCCAGTCAGTTCTTGAACACCTCCAGGAATGGAAACTCCACCACCTCGATGAACAGCCCCTTCTGACCATCCTTTCAGTGAAGAAATTCTTTCTGATGCCAACCTGAATCTGGGGGTCAGAGAATCAGAAATGGAAAGACAATCACTGTTTGTCAAATACATTGTGATTTGCAAGCTGCTCGCTCAGCTCTCCATCCATCTCTAGATTAGTTAATCTCAGAAAAAGCCTACATAACCCTCACATCCACTTCTATGACAGCAAGCCAAGGTTATCCTCAGCAGGAGGACATGTGTAGGATGTTGTATATAATGTTGGCTCCCTGTTCTACAGATAGAAAAATGAATGACTGCTGCTGCCAGTGTAGCAGATTTCTTTATTGCAGCTGACTAGAAAAAAACCCTGTATTGTGTGGTACCTTTGAGAAAAGTAATAGGAAGGTTATTAGCTCCAGCTTTCAGCCATACAGGTACTAATCTCACTTTGTAAGAGCGTTTAGCTATATTTTATCTAGAGTTCATAAAATAAAAAGATAAACCACTCAATTAGAGAATATAGGGGAAAAAAATCTATGGTACAGAGTCTCTTTTATGGCCTTGGCGTCATCTCAAAACAGAAAAATTTTACTTAATCTGAATTGTTTTCTTAAAGAATTCCAGATATGAAGCAGGAAATAAATTATTTCAGAGAGAGCCTTTATTAGGATCTTCATTAAGCCCCACCCTAAATTGTTTTTCCCAGTAAAACTCAGCCAGACAATGAGACTAGACTGATTTCTTCCCATGCAGGCAGATATTCTAGTGCAATGTTTCTCGAGAAAAGACTGGATGCAGGGACTATTGATTCTTAGTCTCTCAGGCTGCTGCATTGCTCAGCTGTCCCTCCCTGTACTCTCTTGTTTCAGGTTGTCACTAAGACAAGGGAATCCTCATAATGATGAGACAAAACTTCTCCACAAGGAAATATCATTCATTCCATGGAGCTGGAATGCAGATCTTGTCCAATGACTGAAGGAATGATCTGGAAAAGTTGAAAGGAGGGAAATGATTGTGTAAGTAAGAGGGTTTCTAAAGAAATAAGGTAAGAAACTCCCCATAATGTTAATGCATAGTAAAATCTATGAATCAAAAGAAGAAATAATGATGTAAACTCAAGTATAAATATTGCATTTCCTAGTGTTTTCCTGTTCTGTTTTTTCTGGAGCTGCCAGGACTGCACAGATGAGATCTAATCATGCACTGTGTTTGTGCTAATTTGGGTAGGAGCTCTGGAGCACTCATTTTTTCTCTTAGTTGCACAATAAAATAAGTTTATAAAGGAAAGGTGTGTTGATTTAAAGGAAAAAAAACTTAGTTCAATTCTGCTTGAAATTAGCTGTTCCAAGCATTCTGCAGTGTTTTCCCCATTCTCTCTCTGGGGTGGTTTCTGAAGCTCCAGGTCGGGTGTCAGGACTGAAGCATTGGAGGGAATTTGAAGTAGCAACACAAGGGACTGGCTTTCCCCCCAGCCACAGCACTGTTTTGTCATACAGAAGGCAAACACTTCCCTGAGATTTCTCATCCTGCTAATTAAGCAGCAGCTGCAGCCCTCTGTGTAATTTCATCTGCCAGTGGTTTGGAGAGCTGCAGATTCCCTTGTTGTCAAGTTTGCCAGGGTGGGAATTTGCTCCCTGGGATGCTAAGAGCCATAAATATAAATCGAAAACATACCCATCAGGGGCAGACACACTCACCTGAGCATTCTGCTGAGCATTAATTGTGCATTCATTTTGCTCAAGGCAATTGTGGGATTCATTTTGCTCAAGGCAATTAAGTAATTGCTGTACAGGGCTGAAATAGCAGCTGCAGCATAAACACAGATCATGGAATTGCAGTTTTATTGATCATAGAGCCATGGATTGTAAGGGACCTTAGAGATCATCTCGTTCCACCCTCCCTGCCCTGGTCAGAAGCACCTTCCCCTGGACCAAGTTGCTTAATTGCTGTTGATGGATTTCCAGATTTAGTTGTTTGGAAGTTTTCCTATATAAAATGTATTCCAGGTAATATGACTCCAGGTAATATCTGGAAGCTGTTTTGCTTCATTAGGTATTTAAAGAACACATGAAATTGAAATACACCCATGTCTTGGTTTAAAAGACAGATGTCTGCCAAGGAAGGCAGGAATCTTCCCATAATGGAAAAGATAATCCTACCTTCAAACTACTATAACTTCGAAATTACCAGGCTTCCAGGCAAAAAATATGGGAAAAGGAATGACAGTTCTTTACTGGCAAATGTGTACGTATATAAAACAGAACAAACAACAACAAGAAAAAAACAATAACACCAATAAGTAACCAATTCCCACCCAATAAGTAATTTTTTTTCCCTTTGGTGCACTCACAACCACAAGTGCCAGGGAGTGCTTTTGGCTCCAGGCAGGACAGAGAGGCTGCAGTGACTCCCCCACAGCTTTAGGGCATGCTCTGCTGTGAGCCAGCAACCTCCTCAAGTGGCAGCTTGAGGTGGTGGCAGCTCAGGCTAGAAGAAGGATGGGAGTTATTTGAAGAAAATCACTTAACAGCATAACATGTTAAAAAAGCTTTAATTTATTCAGTACTGGAAGTGTGCTGGAGGTGTCCCTTTCCATAAGCATGCTTGTTTAGGCATTGCTCCCTTGGGTTTATATACATTATAATATTTAAAGAATTCCCCAAATCATGCCCAAAGTTTGTCCCCCTTGGTATGTAGCCAGTACATAAATCCAGAATAGTTTTGGTCGACCCTGGTCGCTGTACCAAAAATAAAAAAGCCACAGGGCAAGAGGATCTCGGGCCAAGCTCACACTTTTTGCAATATCCCCTGAGCCACGGAAAAGCTGGACAGGGAGGCTTTTCAAAATGCCCACGCTGAAACAGGGCTCTCCCCACTCCCTGCCCCACATATCCAGTCCCTGGCCTTAAAGGTACATCAACCATTCTGGGGCACAAAGCAAAGCATCATGGAATGTGCTATTATAACAGCTTACTCCAAGACAACCTATTATAAGGTTTGTCAAGTGTCTAGGGGTTTTTTTCCTATTGTAATTTCCCTTTTATTCATCATTTACTATATTAAGCTAAATTAATTTCTGTCCTGCTTCTTTGTGCTATCCAAATCACAAAGGCATTTTCCTAAACCTCCTTCTGTCTAAGCTGTGCAACACAAGGCAGTGCAGAGATTACAGTGTCACTTGTGAATGCTTATGGTCACACCACTATGACAATTTTCCTGAAATAAGTGGTTGAGTCACTTGCCTAATTAGTTCAGACACAGCACCACAGGAAGGTGCCTATTGCCTGTTCCTCTGGACCCAAATACATTGGGATTAGGTTTGCAAAGTGCTGTCAGAATCATCCATCATCCCCCAAAATCCTGAAAAACTGGAGGGAGCTTTAACGCTTATGGAGTGACTTCAAGGCTTGAAAATCTGTGCTATACTGGGAGATTTAGAAATGCCTTTGATTCAGCTCATTGGAGGAAAAGCATGAAGCATCACACTCTGAAACAAAAATATTTTTATTTAGGTAAAATTGTGTCAAAATTAGTCGAGGTAGAAGTAAGAGGGAGCCAATGTGAGAAGAAGTGACTTGTCCAGGTCAGTCTTCAGCTGATCTAATATAGGCCAGAGGAACTGTGCTTTTGTAATGCTTCTTTTTTCCCTCTGTCTATAAAAGGAGTCTGTCTCAGGAATAGGTATCTAGAACCAAGAGAAAAAAAATCCTGCTGACAAGATACATTTTAAAACTATGTGGATCACTTGGAAATGGAACAACTTGCAAAAGGGAAGGGAATGGCTTTTTTACATCATTTGCCATCCTTAGATCAAGATCAGGTAATTTTTAAAGATTTTTCTCAACCTGAGCCTGAAATAGGAATATTAGATAGGATGTCTTGGATGGTGATACATAGATGTGACCCTTACAGTCAAAAAAACTCAGTGCCCATAAAGGATGAGGCAAATGCAGGGTAATTAAAAATCCTGACAAGTTCTTGTACTGTAGCACTGTGTTTCATCTATGCCATAACTTCACCCTGAGAGTTTGATGCCCTTGACTTTGCTATTGAGAGGAAACATGAATAACCAGAAGTTTTGGGCACATTGTATGTCATCTCTGGTTATGATACAACCCTAATTTAGCACCTGGAAGATGCCTGAAAGGTGAGGAGCCAAAGCCCCACTTTTAGTAGTGATGAGAAACTGTGCCAATTTGGCAATAAACCGAGTATACCATGATTTTAAAGCCTAAGTGGTGCTAGCAAAGCAAGAAAACAGGCCATAAGTTTAAAATATTGTTTTATCTTCACTAAGCTTTAAGTATTCCTTGCATGCAGTTTAATCAAATATTATGAAAATAAATTCTAAGTCATTAGACACATGCCAATAAAAACATCTCAGGTGCTAAATCCTAACCAAATGATGAACTTAGTGTCTTTCTGGAAAAAACATAAAAAGAAAATTTACAGCTTATATTTTCTGTTAAGCTTCTTTTCTGGATTTGCTGTCAGTTTATATGTCTGTATGCAATACCCCTGGAATACAGAAGGAAAATTTGCCTGGCTGAGGGTTCATTTCTTTCTGGAAAAGCTGGTCATACCTCCTGTTCAATAGCAATTCACTGTTTCAACTAAATGCAAATGCCACACCAGGAATAGGCTGGTAACACCTGTCAGGAGCTGAAGTCCATAAGTTGTCACCTTCCATGAATGCACTTTTCTTCAAAGGGGCAGCAAAAAAGTCATGAAAATGCCTGCACAACCACAAGGAAAATGGTGTAAGAGCTGAGTTAGCTGGCAACAGATCTAACCTCATACTGTGCTGGAAAATGATTTCTCAAGTGAAGACCACTTGTCAAATAAAAATTCCTTTGTAATGTACAGGAGGTTCAGTAATTGCTGCAGCTCTTCAACCTCTCAGACAGGGGTCACTGGAACCAGTAATCCAGCCCCAAAATATTATTGTGTGCATGCTGGTGACTGAATACACCCTTTGTCAGCACAGTGGTGTGTTAGCATTTAACACTGGTGTTCACCTCCTGCATGGGCTGAGAGCCTGCACTTCAGTACAAAATCGTTGCTTGTTCTGACTTGGACCCTGCTCCTTGTCTGGCACAGCTGCCCAGGAGGGCTGGCTGAGGATTTGGGATTCCCTCAGCCACAGCCAGAACTTCTTTGGCATAGTGCATGTATGGTTAAAGACAGGCACTGGCGTCAGTGATGAGAAGGTGGGAGCAGAAGCAAAGGGGGCCTAATGACTAAATAGAAAACTTGAGTTTTTTCAGATCTTTGGAGTTAAACTTTGCCAGACCTGCTCGGGGAAATTTCTACCTAACACAAAGCATGGGAAAATGTAGCCTTTGGTACACTTTCAGAAGTGTTGCCTTACGCTGTTGCCACCAAGAGGCTGCAGCAGAGAAGAGCAATCATTCCTACCTTAGAGCGATGTGTGAATCAGAGCTGGGGCTTCAAAATCCATGCACTAGGATTTTCCACATGATCCATGTCATGGGAGACAAACACAAGATTGGTGCAAAGGAAATTCTAAATGTCACAATTATACACAAGTTCACACCAAATGCAGCTATTATTTTTTTCAGTGAGAAAAGAAAACTGAAATGTCAACGTGTTTGTGTGCAGGTTTCCACACTGGTCCTTTCAGGAATGCCAAGAAAAAGGCAGAAAGCTTTTTTTCAGTCACTTTTGAAGGAGTCTCAGACTTTATGGCCCCCATGTCTTCATATCAGGAATTATTTGGAGCCTGTGACTGTTCTCTTGGATTTGTGAGGAGAACAAGGAGGCTGGGATTTTGCCAGATCTCAGCTGCACAGGTCAAGAATATATATTTGATGTTGTTCTGAAGGATTATTTTTCCAGCTTATGGACTGCTTTATTAATGTGATGGATGCAGTGTGAGACTTGTGGATGAGAGAATGTGAGAGAGCTGCCAACACTCTCTTCTGAAGCATTTGGGTAATTTGGGAGCTGCTGCAATGACTGATGGACCCGCCATGGAATGGAATAACATTTTTCTTGTTACTCACTAGCAAGACCACTGACATCTCTTCGTTTCTAGAGTGGTTGCAATTTAATCTGTATTTCCCACAGTTGCCACAAGTTCCACTGTGGCATGACTCAGATCAAGCTTTATCCAAGGGGCATATTATGTAGGGAGAATACGTTACCAAGCTTTAGTCCATTTTGTGAAAACATAGGAACAACTGTTTGCTTAAAGTAGGGTTTTGAAACATCACTAAAGGAATGGGACATTGGAATTCAATAGGACTTGGATGTCAGATTCCCTGTAAGTTCATTTCAAATCCCAGCTTGAGTAACTTGGCAAGAGGTGATAGAATTCTGTTTATTATGATCCAAACTTGTAGTGGCAGTTGGATCACTGGAAAGGCCCATGGTCAGTGCAAAAGACAGCACAGGCCTCACTGCCACAAGGAGCCATCTCCACTTAATTAACTAACCATGTGCCCAAGAGCTTTCCCAACAGGAATATTTGCTTCAATGGGAATTTGTTTAAAGACTTCTGGGCAAGTCTGCAAAATTAGTATTGTTTAATTTAGGGAGGTGTCGTAAGGTATCTCTGTGTTAGAATATGAGACCTTCTGTGTTAGAAAAAAACTGTAGGATTCTACTTTTGGAGGGTTTTTTTTCTATATGACCCAAGTACATTGTATAAATTGTAGGTTTTCTGTAGATGCTGCTATTTTCAATAACTTTGCCTTGAACTATTTCTAACTACAGGATCAAAAAAAAGCAAAGCCCCACTACCAGGTAAATTTTTTCCCATTTCTCCCAAATCTTTAGGATTAAAGCATTCTGAATGTTTTAGTTTTGACAAAAAGCCCCAAATTAAATGCAGTGGCAAAGAAATCCTGGCAATGTTTTTTATTGTTTTACAAGAAAAAGGGTGAACCGAATGAACTTATGGTGCTGCCAGTTTAAAACAAATTAAGTACAATTTTCACAGAGCCTGCCATTAAATTACTGCCCTCCTTGTTACAGAATATTGGGAGGCCAACATTCTGGAGTAGTTTATAAAAGGATCCAGACAGAGGCACACAAGAAAGCTCTGCAGGCACACAGTCATTGCACAGTCCCAAATGACCCACTGCCAAAATCTGGGAATGTATGGTAGTGACAGGACTTTTCCTCACATGCCTTCCTTGTTAAGAGGGGATATTGGGCTAACCAGGCACTTTGATGGAGCTAGCACTTTGATGGAGATCAGGTATTCCTAGGAGTTTTGTTTGCTGGAATAAAGCAGGAACAGCACCAGAATGGGTAAATAATTGGAGTATGGGCATCTAAAATTTAGGTCAATCAAGTGGGGCCATTCCTCTGTTCTCCCTTGCTCCTTCTCCTTCTAGGTCTCCGTTTTGATTAGAATTTAAGCACATATGCTATTTCCCAAGCTGCAGGTACCTAAACTCCTCTGATGCTTTGGGTGTCAGATGTACTCATATATTCTATCTGCAAAGCAAGTGCTTTCTTTATTTTCCAGTTTTGGAGGGTAAATATATTTTAACACTCCAGAAGCAAGGAGGCATTACAGTAATAGCAGAGAGACAAGTGCTTGGTAAGAAGTAGCTGTGTAACAGGCTGCTCTGTTAAAGATCCCCGAAGTGAATCTCAGATGATGTTACAGCCATCTACCTCCCCTGCAGTCAGGCTGATAATCAGGGCCCTTTATCTTCATATTTTCATCCCTTTTCAATTCCCATCTGAGCAGCAAGAGTCTCTCAAGATCCTGCACCTCAAAGAGGTGTCCCCACTTGTTCTCTGTGCAAGAAGAAAAATGGCAAACTCATGTGTTTTCTATGCAGTTCTTTGGCTGGATTCTCATACTCTGAACTCTGTCAGTGATTTGGAGCCAGGATAATGGGATGGGATGAGTAAGAATTAAAGTCATCAAGGCAGGGAATAGGAAAGTCAACATAGCATATTTGAACACCCCAGCACCGGCCAGATCATTCAGAGGGAGCCAGAATCTGCCCCACCTCCTTCTGTTTTAAACAAAATGTGTGGGTTTTACATTGTCTATGTTATATCCAGACAGAAAAATATCAGACCATATCAGCATGGAATTAAGCCAAACATCTGGTTCTTTATTGCTCTGGCACAGAATGAGTATTCAAATAGTTAAAAGATCTTCAATTTCCACATTAACATCCCTAATAGTCCTGAGCAAAGCAAGAAGTAGCATAAGCCTAATCTGCCTTTCCTTCAGAGCAGGTTATCCTTCAGATTTCTGTACTGAATTATTCATGTCACAGTGTGTTGAGTCCTGTCACTCTGTGTCAGAAAATTTCCATGGTGGACAACATACAGTTAAGGGATCTGTACATATTTTTTAGGAGCTATTTGCTCTATATTTGAACTGCAGTATTAAATTAAAAGTGGCTCTAAACCTTTAGGTGTGAGGAATTCTGGCCTGTAACAGCATTCCTCACTGATGTAATTTGTCGCTGCAATGGGTTTAGATGAGGTAACATTTACCAGTTTTACAAATTGTGTGCATTTTTATAACAACTGGTATTAGTGCTAATGCACAATGAATAAATCACACATTTAAAGTGAATTCTCTCACAGATGTTCTAGGATTAGATGAAAGCACTTAAATGCCAATTGCAAGGTGATAAAATCAGTAATTTCAGTTTTGTGGATGAGAATTCTCTGCTCCAAGAGCACTGGAAATCTTCCACTTCAATTTTGTTTCCGTACTTAAGATCCCAGTGTCGTAAGACTGAATTTGCTTGTCCCGTAAATGTTCCTCTATCTTTTTTTTCTTTCTGTCTTTTACCAACCAGTTTAAACACAAAAGAGCAAAGAAAACTAAACCTCTACGAATAAAATGGATCAAGCCCAGATAGGTTTGAAATATACCCAAAAACATGATTAAAACCAAACCGGGTTAGATGTTGGTGCCAAAAAATATTGGAAAAAAGAAATGAGAAGAGAAAAGAGAGAGAGAAAGAAAGACAGAAAGAGAGAAAGAAATGCTGAGGGGGAGGGACGACAGGGAGAGGGTGGTTTTAAGTAGAAACAAATCACATGCCCAGTGCTCCCAACGACATCTCCTTGTTCTACTCCATCTGGTCTTGGTGGTGGTAAGTTTCCCACCACCATACTGAAAAGCACAGAATTCCATGAATTAATACACGCTTTGGGCAGGTGGGAACGCCCCCGTGCCTCCCTTTCAAGGGCTAGTTTCACACTATCCCTTAAAAAACTGTGCACCTGTTGCATGGTGCTGCAGGGTTCTGGTGCAGGGTCTGGGGACCCCTTTGGGGGTCCTTTGTCACCCCCTCTGCTGTCCTTCACATGGATGTGGCTTTCCCCGGGGTGAAGGGGCCTCACAGCTGAGCTGGTCTGCACAGCTGAGGGTGGGTGTTAACTGCCTCTGACCAGGGGCTTTTTCACTACACACTCCAATATATATTTTTCTCCTCCTCCCCACCCTTTGGTGTGAGGGTCTGTGTGAGCCTGGCAGCTGATAGCCCCGAGGCTGTGGTCTCCACCCCAAAGGTGCTAAGTTTGATCACTCTGTGAATGTATTCTTATCATCTGTGAGCAGTTCAGGGCCTCAGTCAGAGTTTTGGGGGTCTTCTATGAAGCATTAGTAATACAGTTTTGCTATAATAGGCAAAGGTCCTTCATGAAGATGTTTAAACCATAAATTATAACATCCAGTCTCCAACAGTCTTTCTGGCTTCTGTCTCTCTCTCAGCAGCATGGTTGAATGACTTTGAAGGTTAAGTTCTATTTTGGACAGGTGAGAAGCTGATTTTTCAAACACTTGCAGTTAGAAAGCTTGGGAGGGTCAGAGTAAAGGAAAAATGGCCAGATTTGGGACTGGGAAGCAGGGCCAGCCCTGTACCTGTGCTACAGGACAACAGGGCACTGTCAACACACCACCCTTCAGCTTCATTCACTCTTCTCTTAAAATATTTTTAAGATATTTAAAAATATCTTAAAATTCTTTTCTTCAAGAACAATATTATTTCAGATTCAAGAGTCCCTTGTACTCACACAACTTCCTGGTGGGAATGGTGTGTTATAATTTATGGATGTGCTTTTTGAAATAATAACTGACTCAAAATTACATTCTGTTTTGCTTAATCTCTTTTAATTGGCATCTCAGAGGCTTTGCAGGAATCTGGCTGCAGATTTTTCACTTTCTGTTGGGTTGTAATTTTTTTTTATTTTTTTTTTTACTGTTGGCAATGGCATGCAGAGAAAAGCACCCTCTTTGACAACAGTGCCTGCCTGAAGATTCTTAATTAAATTGTACTCAGCATGGTGTAAAAATCACAAGGTTTAGGAGGCATGAGGTGCTTGGATAATGTGGCGTTTTATATGACAGCTTTGCATTTCAGCAGGATTCCATGGCATTTTCTTTGCCTATAATATAAAATATTGCTAATGGAAATGATCTAAAAATTGCATATACTTTGTTTTCTGCTAAGTTTTAATTGCTTATCTTTCTTAAAGGTTGTTAAATAGGCCTCTTACCATTGATGGTGTGGTGTATACCACGTTCATTTATGCATACAAAATAGGTTTAGGATAAATTCCAAGATTACACACACAAATATCCATTGATACATGACTCCAGCTGCTTAATTAAAATAGTAAAAGCCCCTCTCCAATCTCCTATTTCTTTTCACATCAATTTATTTCCTGTCCTGTGTTATGTCTTTCCTTACTAGTCCAAGACCCTCCCTATTATTCTTGAAATAGAAATTACATCTGTAGCCCCAAGAATGCTGCACTCCACCTACAGAATTTACTTTATCTATCCATCTACCAGTAATCATTTGAGACTCCAGCAGTACAGCAAAGGACTACCTGCCCAAATTGCTATTGTTCAGCTGTCCTTAAATGAACTGTGTCATATGAGCTCCCTTTGCAACACTGGTGAAGAAGGTCCACAATTTTTTTCTCACAAATCATTGTAGATGTATTTTCCTAAGTTATCTTGCCATGGCTGCGGACTTTTTTGTGCTATAACTGTCTGTTATTTTCCGGGCTTCCTTTAAATTTGCTATAAACCATTTCATATTTGTGAATATTTAATATTTTTCAATGTTCTTAGTGAATGTCTACATTTATTAAATAATAAACATCCACTCTGGGAAATACTACAGATTATATTGCTTGTGCTTTGGAAATAGAACTGTAGTGGCAGACTCTCGGTGTATTGTCAGAAAGAAATGTGATTTGTGGGTAGACCTTGTTCATGGCTGGGGATGGTGCATCAACTCTACCACTTCAGAGTGGTTCCTAGAAGTGACCTGACTCAGGCCCTGTGCTCATTCACAAATCCTCCCCTGCTTCCTCTGATGCCTTGAATTTTAGCATTTATATTCTTCAGATTCTGTGCTGTTTCAGTATGTAGTTCTGGGCTTCATATTAAGGGTGAGCTCTCTTCACAGAGTATGGAGACAAAACAATTCCTTTCTAGCTTGGGACCAAGGACAAATTTTAGGCAGAAGAGTGTAAACAACAGTGAAGAAAGAGAGGGAACAAGGAGGATGGAGCTTCATAACCTGAAGCTATAACTGGACAATTAACTTCAATATGTAAAGGGACCAGAACCTATAGAAGTGTGAGACCTTGTGACCAGGCATCCATTTTGGGACCATTTGTGAGTTTGACTTGGGTGTAGCACCGGTGGGGTTCCTGCACTGCCCAAGCTGGATCCTTTCAATAAATACTTTTTATTCTTTTATTCTGCCTAGTCTCTGTTTCCAGGCCAGCCTTCCCAGGCGTCACCTCCTTGCTTGCACAAAGTAGTAGTTTTCTTCTGAACTGCATTGGCAGAAAAAGAATTGCTTCCCACACCCCTGGCACTCGCTGAAGTACAAAAATGTATATTTTTATATGTATAGGAAGGCATGTGCCTTTTATGCCTGCTCACTTCTAGGAGGTCATTTATATGAGACTGTGCCTGCTCATACTCCTGGTTCAGGCAACCCCGTGGTGTAGGCAAAAATCTATCTCTCTAAAACCAGTGAGAGAGCAGACTTAGGATATGATTTCTCTGAAGATCTGGACTGCTGATATGATGGGAACAGGAAACTGCCCTGTCCAGCAGACCAGTTGGATCTAAAATTCAAGACTTGAGAACATGTGAAATAGAACTGTGCTTGGCAAGGCCTGAATCTTAGTTCTGAGACCAAATTCTGAAGAGTATTTTAAGCTTTGCCTGTGGAGGTCAGTCATGACACACCACTTCAAAAGCAGGTAGCAGACAGAAATCTGAAAATGAGTTCAGATGAAGGGATAGCTAAAACTGAAAGATGTGGTGTTGGGTCTCCAAACCCCCTGCTTGAGGAGTGTCATGGCGTAGTGTCACTTTGACAAAAGCTGCTAGCTCCTGATAATTGCCACAGCACTTCTAATCTCAAAAAAGTGCATTGACTACTTTAAGAGCAATGTTCCTGATTATGGAGTATCCTTGCAAATAAAATAAATCATATTGTTGATGGTCAGGATGACATTGAAAAAGCCTTCAGGAAGTTATGAAATCACAGACCCAGGTGTGGTCAGTAAGGATGAGGAGGATTGGGGCAGTCCCAGGGGTGGTCAGTGAGGATTGGGGCAGTCCCAGGGGTGGTCAGTGAGGATGAGGAGGATTGGGGCAGTCCCAGGGGTGGTCAGTGAGGATGGGGAGGATTGGGGCAGTCCCAGGTGTGGTCTGTGAGGGTGAGGAGGGGCAGGCCCTGCTAAGGGCTTCTTTCAGGGGAGTTGCCTTCTTCTCCATTTCAGAGGACTTCAGCTCTTTACAGGTGCCTCTCTATTGCACTCTTTAACCAAAAGAGTAACCACAGCTTGCTAAGTACAGGGCTGATGCTAAAACCCAAATAAATTAAGAAAATAAAGGTAAAGAGAGAGCAATGTCAGATGCTGAAATGCTGTCCCCTTTTTTTCTTTTAGAGTCCAGGTTCTCATTGGTAGACAAGTTGCCAGAAGAGGTCCCTCCCTCCTACCACTCTCCTTACAGGTGCTATCCTAATTGTCCTGATCCCAGCTGTCCTGGTTTCAAGACAGCTCTTCCTGGGGATGCATGGCAAGGCCAGCTCTGGAATGATCCTGGGTAAAGCATCTCTTCTCTCCCCAGGAAGTTTGGTTTCTGAGCTTAGATCCCTCACATCTTTGTTCCCAGCACAGCCCCACAACTGGAGGCAGACTTGTACCATGTGTGGCAGGAGAAGGGCACCAGCAACAATTCAGGTGACTTTAAATAAAATGTCAGGCCCTCCCTGTTATGGCGGACTGAGAAAGGTATCTATCTAAGAAAGATATTAACTGGACTGCAAGGGGTGAGTAAGGGTCTATTCTTATGCAGTTCCCTCCCTTGTCCCAAACCTTGCTTTCCTGTGGGGAAATCACAATCCACAGTTTGGAAAGTTTTTTCCACACTATCAAGGGGGACTGTGGGAAGGAAAATTAGAAGGGACTCCTTTAGAGGTTTCTGGGACACGCTGTGTCAGAATGTGAGAGCACTGGCTGTCCTTTCCCTCTCATCTGAGGGATGCTGCTGTGAGCCTTGCAGGCAGCATGGGGATCTGGCACCTCCTGCAGGGATTCTGATGGATGGAACATGAGCTCTGTGGAGATTCAGGTGAGCCTTCCCACCTGCTCTGTTCTGTGGGAAAAGTTGACTCCCAGGCTCTCACAGCAGAGAGTAGCAACAAGACAAACTGAAGCAAACTCAGCCAGCTCCTCATTGCAATAAACTCTGTATAAACCTGAAAAAAGTGTTTCTGTTTTATTTTCCTCAGAAGGAGATACATTCTGCAGTGTTCAATATTCCGGTCTCTGATCAAATATTGAAATAGTCTGGCATAGATATTGATAAAGAAAAAGAAATCTGCACCATTTTCAGAGGAGGTCTCTGGGCTGTGCACCCCTCTCCTTTCTGTCTATTGAGAAAGCCTTGTCCCTACATGCAAAAACCACCCCTATACACCACTGTAACTACTGACTTTTGAACATGAAAGCTCCCCGGTGACAAAATCAGAGATCCAGATGTGTCCTGTTCCTGTTTCCCTGTGGAAAGCTCTACAGAAAAGAAAACAACAACCAAACCATTAAAACCTTTTAAATTCAAGTAATCTGTAAGAACAGCTCTCCTCATTAGTTCTGCCACAAATTTCTGTGGTGTTTAAGGGTGTGTGGGAGTTCCTGCAGGGAGGCAAAGAAAATCTCTGTAATCTCAAGAACTTTCTGGAAAAATCCAACTAATGCTTTCAGCACAAGATTCTATTGGTCATTTTCAATTACTGCCAAGAATGGGGCAGAAATACAACCCTTGTTCCCCAAAGAAGAGAAAAGAGCAGATTTGATACCTCCCAAGCTTCTTGACATGAATGTCTGGCTCCTTAAACGCTCTGTTTTCATTGTAGCAGCTGTATATTTGTACAACTTGGACAAGTTTCAAACACAACCTTTCTCAAAACACAAGGAACTGGCTGGGAACCTTTAGTTGTACAAATCTGTGATGCTCCATACAACTGTCAACAGGGCAAAGGCTGGATTTGGTCCTGTCCAACTGGGTTTTGATTGTTTTTTTGTGTATAGGAATCAGCTTGGGAGATAAGCATTGGAGTGCTTCAGTTTGCAATCCCAAAATTCCTTTATAGCATGAGTGTCCATATTCCCGTTGTGCCGCTGCTCTTGTCTGTGGCTGGATTGCCTTTTGGCTGTTGGACTGGATTGTCTTCTGGCTCACTGTTTTCCTCATGTATTAGTAAGTTAGTTTTGCCGATTTGACTGGGGTCACTCTGGATGCTGTGCACAGAAAGGCTGATGCACCTCACATAAGGACCTGACCCAGGGAACTGGATTTGTACAAAGGGAAGGAGAATTATCTTCCCATCAGTCAAAGAAAAGCAAGTTTCTCCAGATCCAGATGACTGAAGAACCACCAATGTCATTTGAGGCTTTAACCTGACAATTGGTGTTCCTTCAAGTACATATCCACATACACTTCTGTTTAGAGCTCGGTTTAATTCTAGTGCCACTTGTTCAATTAATACAGCAGTTAATTAATTTTGATGTTTGCTGTTAGTTCATTTCTCAGCAAAATAATCAGACGTCCCTTCCCTACTGAATAAACCTGCCTGCACTATATCAGAGTGGATAAGATCATCTATTTAATTCCCCAGGCATTAAATAATTAAAGCTTCCTTGCAGGGCAGGACAGTGTGTTACTGTCACTGGTGGACAGTATGACAAGTATGTACTTTCTTTAGAGAAACATATGAAAGCTGAAATATCTCCTATGACACAGTTTATCTCTGTACTTTGCATTTATTACTAATGAACACCACTAATGAACTGTACTGAAATACCTCTCAGAGGAGTACTCCGTATCTGAAGAGCAATTTTGTCAAGTGCATCCTTTCAGGGTACTTGGAACTGATGCCTCCCAGTGCCCCTGTCTTGGGGACGTTGATTTTTTTTATCCCACATCCGTTTTTTTTTGTTTTGTGTCCGAGGTGGTTGCTGCCCCACCACCACCACCACACATCCACTGGCTCCAGGAGTATCGTGATGGGTGAGAGCCAGCCTGGTTTTCCCTGCAAGAGTTGAGGGGGAGAGGTCCAGTTGCTTCCTTCCTGTCACAGTAGCAGCCGGTCTGTGGCTGCAAAGATAAATTCGGCTGTGGCAGGACCCCGGGCTAGACTAGCCTGGGGGTGAAACAGATCTCTGGGTGAACAAAGATAGATTGGATTTAAACCTACACAGGGACCCTCAGCCAATGCCATTCCGCCCTTAATGCAGATGTATCATTGAACCAGGGAGCTGGGTGGTATTAAGACCTCAATCACATGTGTGTGCCCGGGAGATTCAAACGCCCTATAAAAAGGGCTGCCACAATAAACTCGAGGCTGTTTGTCACAAGGATCTCTGAGGGTATTGTCGTCTCTGTGTCTCACCAAGGACTTCATGTAACACCTTCCAGGCAAGTGCTTTTTCTCTATGGCCACGCGGTCTGGGACGAAATTAAGTCAAAGGAGACAACATTGTATCTGAGAACCATTTATTGGTAATGGAAAAAACGGAGTTGCTTAATAAAGACGGCTAGGAAAGACGGAAAAGGAGAAAAGAAAATGGAAAAGGATGGGGGGNGGCAAGTGCTTTATCTCCATAGCCACGCGGTCTGGGACGAAATTAAGTCAAAGGAGACAACATTGTATCTGAGAACCATTTATTGGTAATGGAAAAAACGGAGTTGCTTTATTAAAGACGGCTAGGAAAGACGGAAAAGGAGAAAAGAAAATGGAAAAGGATGGGGGGGGAGAGAGAGAGAGAAAGAGACAGAGAAGAGACAGACAGAGAAAGAGGGCATTACCATCAGAAGTGGAGTGCTGTCGAGGTCCGGGCAGCGGAGCTGTGCTGCTCGGGGCTGCTGGGAGCCTGCGCGGCTCTCGGGGAGGCGCGGCCCCACAGGCTCGGCCCCACAGGCTCGGCTTCCCCGGCCCCACAGGCTCGGCTCCCCCGGCCCCACAGGCGCTGCTCCCTCGGCCCC
>VXBQ01007746.1:1304675-1338346 GCA_013400175.1 Phainopepla nitens
GCAGGGACACAGGGCGGCGGGACAGGAGGAACCGGGACGGGCGAGCGGGCAGGGCAGGACACGGGCTACACACGAGGCTCAGAGGGAGCTGTGTCCCAGCAAGCGCCCAGACAGAGGGAAGGCGAATGTGTGAGAGTGAGCGAGTGCCAGCAGCGGCAGGAGAGCCAAAAGTCTGGAGCCGGGGAAAAAAGGACAAAAGGCTGGCTAGGGCCAGGACAAAGGAGCCTCAAAAGCTCGGGATGCAGTTACTTTTATACCCCCTGGCCCCTCCCCAAGTCTGCCTGCTGGCCCAGGCCAGCCTTCCACTGCAGTCCGTGGCTGGAGACCTTTTGCCATCTGGCTGGAGAAGCCTCTCTGGGGAGTGCAGTGTCTCCTGCTGCCCATGTGAGACGTGAAATGGTTACCAGGCAAAGTCCCCCCAGAGACAAGGCTTTCTCCCATCTTCTCCTGGCTGCCTCCTGCAAGTGGCACATGTGCATGTCCTCCCCTACACACCTCTGACAACCAGCGTTGAGACAAATCGAAACTAACCTGGCTCTTCACAAAACCACAGAAAAGTTTAGTAGCAAAAATATGGAAAATTAAGGAAATTTTGGTGAAGGATTAAGTACAACACTACCTTTACTTCCCTCCTGGTTTTTTTTTCTTGGCATTGCCATGCACTGCCTGTTCCTCTTAGGACACTCCTTGCCTTGCCTATCTAGCACATCCCTTGCACTGCCTAACACTCCCCTGGCTTGCATTGTCCTGCATGCCCATACCCCACTGTAACATGCCTAATGATTTCTTCCCTGGCCTGGCATTGCCTTGCCTGCCCTTTTTTCTATTTCCTTTGCCCACCTTGCATTGCAATATTGACCCCTCTGTATCCTTCCCTGGCCCTTCCTTCCCATCCACTGCCTTGCATTGCCTGGCGAACCTGCCCCCCACCTGAGGCATATCCTGAGTGTACCAGCAGTAGGCTTCTAAGATCGCCGAGGATGTCCTTTCATCACCAGCTGAAGAATAGGTTAGCCTTGTGACCAGTCAGGAAAAATTCCCCATTAAAATGGGCAGTAACATAAGTAAGAGAGAAACTCTCCATAAAGACTGTTTATTGCGTATTACAAAGAAACAAGGCTGCAGAATACAAGAAAAAAAAGTTGTACAACTCCTTATATGAGTGAAAATTTAATGTCCTTGGTATCCCTGTGAGAGCTCCTATGACTTTGATCACTGGAAGTGAGTGGAGGAGTCTTTAAAGACTCATTAATTTGACAGTCAGGAAGTTAATCCCGATGCCTTTATTACTTGGCAGATTGTTTATTCTGCACTACAAGCTTTTTGTGCTTTGGAAGAAATATTACACCTAGCCATAAATTTATCTGCAGGCACTTCTCCTGCACTGTGACTGTGCAGCATCCATACACCACACCTCCCTATCAGTGATGGAGAGACGAGGACATCCAAGATGAGATCAGAAGCCAAATTTATCAAGCATAGAGGGGTTTATAAAGGGTTTTTCTTACATGGTACTTATGTAGCATTCTATTTTGGGTAACCATTTCCCCTTGGTTTCACATTCTTCATGACATCACATCACCTGGTAACATTATTTTATCACAAAGTTTCCCAACATATTTCTTGGTCACTTCTTGCCCAAGGAGCACTTATCTGTGTCTGTCTCTCCCACAGCCTCTACTCGATCAGGCCTAAGATATCAGGCCCCTTTATCAGTTCCATTGGACTCTCTGCTTTATTCACCATAGTTTTCCCTTCTCAGAGGCGGCTGTCTGAAATTCTGGCAGTAGACTTCTTCTGGACAAGGTAAGAACTATGCTGAGTCCTGGTGTGCAGCTGACCTAGTGCCCTGGGCAGGTAATGCCCAGTAACAGTGCTCCAGCACCTTCGTATGAAATCAGTCCCTGGAGGTTTTGTATTTTGGAGGGGGGGAATGCTGTTTCTTTTGAGATGAGCGTATAGTTCCTCTCTTTGGCAAAGAGGGCAAGTTTGGATGTGCACATTGGGTGGTCTCAGTGAATTTAAAGGCTTTTCCCAATAAGCAGCTCTATGAGCTAGAGCCATTGAACTGTTGCAGTGGGAAGGCAAAAGCCAAGCCCTTGAGCTTTTCATACTTTTTAAGCACATGAGCAGTCCCAGGTGCCATTCAATCTGGATTCTCACTCTGTGAGACTGAAGGATTATGATGAGATACACAGAGCTGAGAAGGAAAGTGCAGATGCCAGGGGCTGTGCTGCTAGCTCTTTGGGAGCACCTGAAGTTGTAAGCAGCAAGAGCTCTCTCAGCTGGCACTTCTGTGAGCTCTGTTTGTGCCGGATGTTTTCTGTCTGTAACCAGACTCTGCAAGAGTGAAAAGATTTCCTTGGGCAAAGCAGTTCGTGTTGCCCTGTGAGTGTGGTGCAAACAGGAGTTAGTCCGTGGAAGGGGAAGATCAGCGAAATCTTTTTGTCCAGGAAGAGTGGATTGGAGAGCAGTGACATTTTCAGCCTGGCTCTGCGGGTGGGGTGGTTGAGGGCAAGGTGAGGTGCTTTTCCTTCTTTCAAGCCAACAGCGCCTTTGTGTGGTTGTTTTGATGAGCGCTGACAGCGCCCGGGAAAAAGCCAAACGCTTTTCTGGCCCAGCAGCACTCGTGTGGGAGCAGTTAGTGGCTCTTGGAGACTGAAAGAATGTGAACCTGCAGCTAGCAGGGAAGGAAGAGGAATCGTTGCCTTGCTGGTTGTGCAGTTTATAGGCTGTGAAAAAAAGGCAGCTTCCAGCACGGGCTCTTTCTTTTAGAACCTTTTTTGTGGGAGCAGCTGCTCACCAGGAAACTCACACCTACTGAGCTGCATCCTACTCCCTGGAGAAATGCACTTTCCTGCAAGCTCTGTGTACCACTCTACACTCTCAGGCTCAGCTGATCTTGAACCCCTTCAAAACATTCAGCAGCTGCTCACAAAGAAAAAAGTCTGACAACAAAAAGCCAGTGCTGGAGTTCATTTTCCCCTTGCTATAAAGTAGGCCAAACACACTTAGTGATCCACACTTTCCATCTTGTCTTCTACAGAAAAAGACAAGATGCTTGTCTTCTTCTATATAGACAAGCATCAGCACAGTCTCTCAAAGTGGCAGAGTCCATTGCTCACACTGTGTGTTCCCAGCTGCAGTTCAGACTGAGAGATGTGCAGGGACAGAAAGCATCTGCAGATCTTTCCTCTTCTCTGTGAAAACTGACAGTCCCAGTGCAGTCGCTTTCACACACCTCCGGTGTCGCTGAGTCCCAGCAGCTACACCTCACAGAGGAGGAAGTGGAAGGACAGAAGGTGCTCCTAGATTCCTTCTTCTAGCAACCCTGAAACTGCGCACAGCGTACTGGGACTGCGCGCCTTCCTTCTCACATGGTGTGCCATGGCACTGTTCCACTCCTGCAGGTCTGTTTTGTACATCTGGCACGTGAAAAAGAAACAGGAAGGAGGCTGTAGAAGGAAAAGCACAGGTAGCTGTTGCCGACGTTCAGCCTTACAACTGCTAACGCCAATTCGGCGGGTGAGTGGCAGCCACGCTGCTCTTGCAGCCTCTGCACACAAGCGTGGCTCTCCATGGGTTCATTCTCAGCCTTGTGAAGCATCACACCTTTTCATTCTCGCAGAGTGCCAAGTGTCCACCTGATTCTCATGCAGAGCACATTTGTGTACGAAAAGACAGGGACTTGTTGGTCTCTGGAGATCTGAAAGCGCATGACCTTACCTGAAGCCGAGCAGAAAATTGAGCAGCAGAGTGAGACTGTGCAGTTCACAGGATGAATAGGAAAGAGCATTCCACGCCTGAGGTGCATGGCTGGATTAAGCTCCTTGTCTTGGTGCATTTGTCTGTGCGAGATGTAGCTGAAAACCTTGATGTTTAGAGAGACTGCAAGAGAGGTAGAATGTACTGGTACGTAGAACTAAGAAGTAAACAGCCATCAAAACAACCACACAAAGGCGCTGTTGGCTTGCAAAAGAAGGAAAAACACCTCACCTTGCCCTCAACCACCCCACCCGCAGAGCCAGGCTGAAAATGTCACTGCTCTCCAATCCACTGTGCCTGGACAAAAAGATTTCGCTGATCCTCCCCTTCCACGGACTAACTCCTGTTTGCACCACACTCACACGGCAACACGAACTGCTTTGCCCTAGGAAATCTTTTCACTCTCGCAGAGTCTGGTTACAGACAGAAAACATCCGGCACAAACAGAGCTCACAAAAGGGCCAGCTGAGAGAGCTCTTGCTGCTTACAACTTCAGGTGCACCCAAAGAGCTAGCAGCACAGCCCCTGGCATCTGCACTTTCCTTTTCAGCTCTGTGTATCTCATCATAATCCTTCAGTCTCACAGAGTGAGAATCCAGATTGAATGGCACCTGGCTGCTGAGACTCTAAAGACACAAGGACAAAAAACCCAACAGCTTGGCTTTTGCCTTCCCACTGCAACAGTTCAACAACTCCAGCCCATAGAGCTGCCTGTTGGGAAAAGCCATGGAACCTCCTAAGACCCCATAATGTGCGGAACCAAAGCTGGTTTCTTTGGCAAAGTGAGGAACTGTAAGAAATCTCTTGCTGGAGTTTACCTCTCCATGGTACCTCATCATCAAATGACTCTGAGTCTTTTGATGTCGCCTTGCCTTCAGTACCACTGCCTAGTTTTTCCTGGCTACCCTTGCTTTGCTTTCCCTTGCCTACATCTCCTTGCCCTGCCCTGTCTACAGCTTCTTTGCTTTGCTTTGCATTGCTTACCTCCTCTTGCCTTGCTCTGCCTTGCACAACCCTGACTCTCTTTGGCATTAGTGCCGCTTTCCAACTTGGCCTTGCCCTCCCTTCCCTACTTCTCCCTATTCCCATCTTGCCTGCACATCCCTGGACTTCTCTGCTCTGCCTCCCCTTCCTACAAATGGGAGGGAAATGAAGTGTAAAGCAAGGCAAGAACAGAGAGAGGTCCGTAAGGCAAGGCAAGGGAAGGTGTAGGAATGGCAAAAAAGAAAGGAAATTATGGTGAAGGCAAGGCAAAACAATGGCAGAGCCGGAGGAGTGGTAAGGTAAGGCAAGAGAAGGATAGGAAAGGCAAGGCCAGTCATGGGAGAAGCAGGCAAGGCAAGGCAAAAGCCAGTAAAAAAGAGGTAAGGAAGTCAAGGTGGGGATGGGTGAACAAGGCAATGCAAAGCAGTAGAGTGGTAGGAGGGGTGAGGGAAGAACAGAGGGGGCTGTAAGGCAAGGGAAAGTGTGGGAAAGCAAGGCAAAGCAAGGGATGGTCACACATAGCAGTGAAATGTGAGGTTAGGTAGGAGTGGCAGGGCAAGGGGAAGGAGGAATAGGCAAGGCAATGAGAGTCATAGGAGGGGCAGATTAGGCAAGGCCAAGAAAATTGGCAACAGACATCAAGATAGGGGATGGGTGAACAAATCAGTGCAAAGCAATGGAGTGGTAAGAAGGGCAAGGGAAGGACATGAAGGGGTCTGTAAGGCAAAGGAAGCTGTGGTGAATAAAGCTGCTTCCCTTTTAACAGAGTGGGTTTCAGTAATTACTACTGCTGTTCAGAGCAGGAAAACTGCAAGAGAGGAGAAATCTGGAGTGTGATTTTGAAACTGGAATTAATTTCAGAGCTAGTCATCTATGGAGTGTTGTTACCATCTGTGTGTTTTAGATGGAATTATTAATAGGATTATTTAACATTTTTTATATATCACTGTCAAAATACTGTGTCAGAATCTATTATCACAAGCTATTCACAGGGCCACAAAGTGTTATTTCATTTATCTTAATTATCTGTTCTCTGGTTATTTTGATTTTTTATTTAGTATATGTATTTTATACCACTCTGAATATCATGTAGATATATTATTGTATTTTATATATAGTTGTATGTGGTAAATAGTTATATGAAGTTAATGCAGTATATGCAGTATATTCTAGACAAAATATAGAATCTAAAAAGATACTAACAAAGCTTCCAAATGACTCAGATTTTACTGCTTAAAAACTAACATACCCTCCTCTGAATCTGGCTCCAAACTAAGTACTGACTGACTTAACCCTAGTTTCTACAGGAATAAGAAAATGCAAGACCAAATTCTCATACTTGCTTTAAATTTAAAAAGCCACATTTTGCAGACTTCTAAGACTGTTATTCCCCCAGTAGTGTTTTTAGAAGTATCATTCCCTTGATGGAATATGCATGGCTGGCCTATGGCTGTGATTGCTTTGAGGGAAAAGCAGAACTTTTCAGTTCAGCTTTGACACAACAAGTTATTGTTATGGGTGCATGATTTTACAGCTTTGAGTCAGATTAGGATGTCAGATAGTGTTCCATGCCATCTGCTCAGTGATACTGGTGTGGAAGGTCAGCCTTGTTTAGACTGTACAATAACAGCAGCTTCCTGAAAATCATAAATCTTCAAATAGAGAAAATGGGATACTCTGTCCTTGTACAACATTTGAAATGTTCATTAGAGAATGTATATGCTACTTATTGTGCTTAGTAATAACCATCTTTATTTAAGATCCTCAGGCCAGTACTCCCATGAATACACAAATAACCAGTGAGAACAAGCCCAGGGGGGATATTTTCACAGAATTAAGACAGCAAGATGAGGCTTTTCCAACCTAGATGGTTCTGTGATTCTGTGCAAGAAATGGGTATTTTCAAATATCATTTTATTCACCTTAGAATGGTATTTTCTCCTTGTACTTGAAGGTTTGCTTTTGTGGGTTTGGCTAAAAAAGCAGCTCATGCTGCACAGATTGTCAGGATGTCACCTGGCTCCCAGAAACAAGGCCTGTGCTAAGCAATGGCTGCTGTACAGGGCTTTATTTTGGGAGGGAATAACCCCTTCAACCCAGGGGTTAGCAGATCAGAAACACATGCCACGATGAAATGCAGGTGTTGTCAGAGCTGGGACTTTTCTCACCCTTTCCGTGGCAGTACGAAGATAGCAGAGGTGGTAACAGGGTAAGAGTTGCTCTACTCATTCCCTTAGTAGGACATGGTTTGTGTTCCTGCCTTGGCCACTGAGGTGCTGCTTGGCCCTGGGGCTCCTCCCTTGTTTCCTTCTAAAATTGTGATTTGGGCACTGAACCATCACAAGTGCTAGCAAACCTGGTTTTACCTGACAAAGAAGGGGGCTGAATGGGAGCAGCCTTTGAATTGAACATGCAAAATGAATAGATTAATATTAATTAGAAGCACAAATGATTTTGTTGCATCTGCCCTATGCTTTAATAATTCTCAAAATTATTGTTACTACTGTGTGCAGTTTAATGATTTTCACTTGAGAGGGTAAATTTCTTTTTCCCTCAGACTTTTCTCACATGTTTCTTGAACTGTGACTAAAATCTTTTTGGGGAAAAACAGTGAGGAGGAATAAGCAGAGCTGAGGCAGCTGGAAGTGCAAATATACAGAAGGAACTGCTCTGGAAAGTGTCTCCTGATTTTTAAGGAATGTCATTTTGCTTCAGCATTAATAACATTTCTCCAATGGCATTTGCCTAAAGAGAAATTACAGTCACATTATTGTTGAAGTGGTGATTTTATTTACAAAATATGCTCCTAAACAATACTTTTGGAATAGTGCAGATGAAATCCCTCATGAGAATGCATGTTTTTGAGAAGATACGCAACTCTTTTTCTGTTTTTCTGTTTAATTTCCTTCTGTTAAACCATTGATTTGAAATCTCTTTTTTTCATCTGTGAAATCCTAAAAGGTGCAATAGTGGGTTGAGTGGGGCAAATGTACTGTGAAGAATAATGCACTTTTACAGTTGCACTTTGAAGTTCTCTTAGAATCTCTGTTATTTCCAGACTGATCTGTGGACCCTAATTTGAAAGTCACAATTGCAAATAATCCAGCCCCTTTTCAAAAGTAAAGATTTTCAACACTGTGCTTTCTTCACAAGACAGATTCTTGCCCTCCTTGTGTCTGCATGGTCCTGTAGAATGTTAACTTTAGGACCCAAGATCTTGGTTGAAATCCTGTAAGCATTTAATCTTCATTTAAACAGCTGAGCTGAGTTGCATAATAATTTATAACAAATTATCCACAAAATACCTTGGCTTACTCTCTAAAGCCCTAATACTCAAACAATACACTCATAAATTTCAACTTTTAGGTGTATTCTCTGGACAAACTTTATGTAAATAAAGAGATTTTAGAAGCTTTACATGAATATTCATAATAAAAATTAAATATACTATATAACAGTCCAAATACCATTTCAGTGACTTCTTCCTGAAGCATAAGACTGTACCAGTTCAGATCTTCTATTTCTTGATAAGGTGGAATGGGGAGCACAGCTTCTGGGAGATGTTGCTTTGTGGTTATTTGTTCATTTATAGTTTGGTTTTCTTCTCTATCAGATCTCATCTGCTATGAGAATCCAGGTAAATTGGGAGTTGAAACCAACACTAAGTCCTTCACTTGAGCCTCCAGCCTTCCAGGTAAATATTTGGGACACATGTTAGTATGTAGGCCTTTAGCATATACTAATGAGAAATGCAGTCATATTGTTGTTGAGGTGATGATTTTGTTTACAAAACACACTCCTAAAAAATACTTTTGGCAGAGTGCAGAGGAAGTCCCTCATGAGAATGCAGAATTGCTGTAATTTGTGGGTTTCTTCAACTTTATTCAGCTCTGTGAATGACATCCAGACACAAGTATGAATTCAAAACAAAGAAATGTTTAATCTTTGAGAAAACCAGACAAATGCTTAGAAAGAACATTGGTTTAATTGATTTTCCTCTCACTAAACCCATTTCAAATTCTCTTTTGTGATGACACCACAATGCCTTTTGTATAGGGCAATCTATGAATAGTATTTTCATCTTCCTATAATTCAAAATCAAGATTTTCCTACTGAGACTGCACAGATAAATTATTCAGCCTGGAAGCACAGTGTTCTTATAAGAAGTTACAAAACTGATATCTTCCATCTCTAAAGGACAATTTCCATTCTTTCTTCTGATTTATCATTTGACTTTTGCATTGTTTTTCTTTAATTCTGTTGGACCAACAAGGCAAATACTGAGTTCAGTTCCCAGATTATATGGCTTTATTTATATGTATAATGGAATTTGGGTTATACATCCACAAAAAAAGGATTGATGTAGTTGTTTTCACCCAGAGTTCACTGAGCTCAAATAGGTCACCTAAAGCCATGCAGGACATCTCTCACTCTGTACTGCAGATGTGATATATAAAAATGTATATATTCCTCCACAGATGGAAAGCAGAGCATCTGTGGGACCAGCTGTAATGAAGTTCCTTTCTTTGTTGGTAACAACGTGATTTTGACAGAAATCAGGGAAGTCCTATGAAGTCAGTACTTTGATGTCATTTTCTTTGAGTTTTTATGCCATTTACAGGGAAGGGACCAGAAATAGCACTGTTTGTACAGGGAGCTCAAGGAGCTCTGCAAACTTTTTGATTTTATCAATAAATAGAAAAAGTTGTATTATCCCATGGCATTTAAAAGAATGAGCAAGAAGGAGTCAACTGAGGTGCCATAGTTAAGACTGTGAAAATAGGTTTTATCATCACCAGCAGCAGCATTTTTATTGTTCTGTATGCATATAAACTTGGATACATATTTGAACCTAATTTTACCCATTTTATTGAGTAAAGTCTATACTATAAGGACAAAATCAGCATGTTTAGGTGCACAGGAGGTCCAGAGCAAGAGGAAAGCTGAGTAAAGTGGTCTGACATGTTTCCTTACCTGTCCATCAACCCTCCTGCCCTACATTTGCACAGCAGACCACAGCTGCCCATACATCAAATGGCTTAAAGAATAGATATAGATATATATATATGTCAGAAATACTTGGGGAAATTATTTGGCTGACATCTTTGAGGTGTCAAGGAAACTGGCACAGCTGTTGTGGACACTGAATATATGCAGAAGTGAGAATCTGACTTAGCTCCTACTTCCTAGAAATTACTACCAAAAAGCCATCTCTCTGTCTGTCCTGTAGAACAGTTCTGGTTGGTGTTGACATCAGCCAGGATATCACTTCTTTGTTCACAATGACTGATAATAGTCATTGACACTCAAACTCATGGTGCACAGACATCTGAGAAGAAAAGTAAAATAATGAAAACACTTAGACAGTTTTCATCAGAAAAAATGTTTCTCCTTCCCAAAAGTCAGAGGACTTGTAACTTGGCCTGACCTAGATATATTGATAGGAGAACATGCCAAAGAGTTACTTGAGAAAAAAATACTGTTATATCATCAGATTTGGACACTGCTCAGGAGACAGATGGTTGAGAATGTTGTTTAGTGATCAATTGCCAGCAGAAGACTGTCAGGGTTGCCAGGAAGATATGATACAAAGTCTCAGAGGGATCAGCATCATCGTTTATCACATTCTTGTATAAAAACATGGGGGAAAAGAGAATCAGCAGCTACAGAAGACTCCCAGTCACAGTAGTACCTCTCCCACAAAAGCTCCTGGGGAATTGATCAAAACTGAAGAAAGAATGTGGCACAAGTGCCATGGTCCAGTTGATAAGGTGTTGGTCAGTCAAAGGTTGGACTTGATCTCAGAGGTTTTTTCCAACCTCTCAAAGCACAGACTTTTTTTATTGTGGATTTCCTTTCTCTGATTGCTGGTGGGACTTTTGAGCACTAAACCAATGGTAAAGAGAATGAAGTGGAAAATACCTGCTCATTCCAGCAGTTACAGCCTCCTGAGGCAGAAAAATCCACTTTTTGTGTGTTCATAGAAACTAATTTCTAAAATAACGTCAGCTAATGACTTTACTTGGTAAATGTGCATGTGCTTCTGAGCTGCTGAATTTTGTCATTCTTCCATTCATTTCCTGGTAGAGTCATCAATGCCCATTTCTTCAGGACTATATTTAAAGGCTGTTTGCTGGGCCCAGAACAGGGGGTTTCTCACCTGTGTTTTGACTAGAAAAGAGAAGGTATCTCCAAACTAGCTGTTTCATGATTTCAGCAGCACTGTTTTTAGATGCTCTGACTTAACTAGATCTGTTATAATGTAATTATCCAGCTGCATTGTGGATTTACTTAAAAAGCTATGATTAGGTAAATGCCTTTGAAAAAATCAATTCATCAATTGAAGTAGGAGTAGTGAAGTCAATATTTTGTACGAAATAAATGTTGCTTTTACTGCCCAGAAAAAATAATTTTAAATTTGCAGAAAGCAAAAAAGTAAAAGGGCCTGGCTTCTTGAGGTATCCGATTTAACTAAGGAAAAATTGATTTTGGGCTTTCCAAAAGCACACTGCAGGGGTGAGGGCATGGCTGGGCTCAGCCCCCACACCAGGCTGCTTACTGACTCCTCAGGGTCAGTCCTTGGACAAAATGCATCTGACTTCAGTGCTGTGCAAGGACAGATCTCCCCCTGGAGAAGAGTTAAGAGCATTAGAATTAAAGGAAAATGAACAGAAAATTTATGGAACAAATAAGGCTGCAAGTATAGTTGGATTCTGTTTGGAATCAGAATGACTAAACTGTGAAATTTTGTGTGACATTGTTTGTCCAGATCACAAGGCACATGTGAGAGTGGAGAAAAAAGAGTGGCACTACATGCACTGTAAGGAATTTTTGGGTTTTCAGAAGAGTTGTTCAGATATTTGCAAACACAAGAGTAGGTTTTATTGTGGATGGCTTTGTTACTAAAAGTGAACAAGAGAAAAAGAATATCTTGTCTTTGTATTAATAGTGACACATGCTAAATTTATTCCCATTAGAGCTATGATCATTTTTTCCCCAACTCTTTAATATGATGCCAGTCTGAATAACACAAATGTGCATTTACTTCCTGTGTTCAGTAAATAGAAATGCAGTGAATGTCACTGGGCCAATTTGAATTGAGGGTAAGTGCCTTCATAATGGGTCACCTGGTCTGAATTAACCCCATGTAAAATCACTTATGCTCAGCCTTCTCTCATTTCAATTTGGTATTGTGTGAGAACTTGATTAAAAAGACTGACCACATTTAAAAGCACACACATTATTTGGATACTTGTTTTAGGGAAAATCCAGAAAGAATTTAACATTCCTGAGTACCTTTTAAAGCCTACAATGATTCTTCCTTCCTAAATCTTTGTTTTAATATTTTCACTTCTGAATGAAGAGCATTTCTGTGCCCATGGCTAGATTGCCCATCTTGCCCTGGAAATCATCTTTATCTTCTTTTCAGCAGAGTGGTACCTTCAGCCATGCATTGCTGAGTGTTTAACACATGGCTTGAGCTCTATGACATTATCTTTCTGGTATCCTTTCCCAAGCATGGTTAATGTTCCTAGGATTAAACCATACCTTCTCTTCAATATCTTTCTCATATATTTGCTCTGTCCCCGTTTACCAAAACACTGCAGTTTGGACCATGGACTGACTTTCTTATTTCTATGCCCTATTTTTACATTCCAGGGTGGCTGTACCTGTTTTGATCAAATACAGACTACAAAATCTGGAAAAATAACTTAGTAACTGTGAGTCTTTCTCCTTCCCTTTTCTCACTTTCAGTAATCCTTCCACTTTTCCTGAAAGGATGTGCATCACTATTTCACTATTCCCAGAAGGAGACCTAGCTGAGAAACCTAGATCTCAGCAACTAGGGTGAGGTAGATCATAGCTCCTCAAGATAGGAAAAATGGGTTTTTTTGGACAGAACCATGAAGCCAGGATCACAGAATACCTGAGTATATCAATCAAATGCAGCAAAATCACATCTGATGGCTGAAGATGAGCAGACCTAGACCTGGAATCCAAGACCTTCCTTAATCTTTGGGACTCAAGGCAGTAGTTAAAAAGTTGCACGCAAACGTGGCAAATGCCACTCCACACAAATCAAAGCTGTTGAATCAACATGGAGCTGCTGAGGGAAAAGGGAGAGGGAATTGTATACCTTCAGCTGGGCAAAACATCCAATTTTGAGTTGTTTAATGATATGCTTCCATTTTTGTCCAGCCAAGCATCCTTGGCTGCTTTGCATGTAAGCTGCTTTCCTCACCAGCAGGAATTCATTTGGTGCTTCTTCTTTGTGGCTTGTGCCTACACAAACAATACGCTCAACATTTCAATGCCTGTTAAAATGCTGTCTGAAATTTGGTTTAAAAATAGCAATTGTAGTTAAATAAAACTTTGAATTAAAACACAAATGAGACCATAAAAACCAGAGCAATCCTTTTGGTAAGGAATAAAATACATTTGTTTACTCTGCTGCTCCCTTTAGCTTCAATTACCTTTAATTTCAAAGCATTTTATGCAATTCTGTATGAAGGGCAATAATCTGTGCTAAAAGCCACTCACATTAAATTTCAGATGTTCAGTTGCAGTTCCAGTTGCAATGGCAGTGTCAGGCAAATCTACTCTGCAGTTCCTCAGCAGATTAGCTTGGACTTTCTACCCTTCAGGTGGCATCTTCTTCATTTGCAAGCTCAAGAGAGTCCAGTTTTCATTCCTTTATCCCTGGAAGATTCCCTGCTCAGGAGCCCATAGTAATTTAGGGACCAATTTATTTATAGCATTTAACATCTTTCATGATGAAAGGCCCTGAAGCACACAGAAGGCAGGGCTGTCACAACTGACCAGAGAGCTCAGACCTGCAGGTAATTCTGTGTCAGCTGAGATGAGTCAGGAGGGGTAGAAATAAAGGCAGAAGTGCATCTGTGCAGAGCCTTGTGCACAATTCCTTACCCTTGCCTGAAAAGCAGCAGCACTATGACATGTGTGCAACAGAAATGTGGCTTTAATTGATGTCATCAGATACATCTTTAACAGAGTTCAAGTACAGGAGGAGACTCAGTGTAAAGTGACAGGGGCCACAGTGGTTTGGTTCATTCCTGACTTCTTAATAATGGTCCTGAGGAATGTTTAAGGAGCACAAACCACAGGAGCTTTGTTTCATGTCTCTTCAGAAGATTTGGAACTCCTGAATCACAAAGTATCTCTTTGTGCAGAAATATGTCAACACGCTAGAACTGCAGACAGAAAATTTCAGCTTCGTTCCTCATAAAAAATACAGGTCCCACAGTCTGTGATAAGATCTGACACAGCTTAATTGCAAGGAGGCAGCTTTATTTATGCTGCTTGAGGCTCTAAGCCTTTTAAGCAAGCTTCATGTGTCAAAGATTCTTTGAACACAGACTGATGTAAAGAGAAGAAATATATCCCTGGTGTTCATGGTGTAACTCTGCATGATAATATTGCTTTTCATGCAAATATAACTCATATTGCTTTCATGTACCTTAATGCTGGTTTATTTAAAAAAATGTGAGTGCCTTCATGTTACCCATTCTTTACTTGTCACAATGCAGTATTTCATGTGGATTGGTTATATCCAAAAGTAACCAAGTGATTATTTCACCTCCTTTACTATTCCTGTATTTCACACCCTGTAAGATTTGATCTGAGGCATGTTTATTGGAAGTGACAACTGGGGACATAGGAACCTGAGCACAATGAAGACATTATCTACCTTTCTCAGAAGTTCTGATCAGATGAGGCTGCTTCTCACAGAACTTTATCTTTTGAAAAGTCATTATTACACAAATGCATCCCTGGAAACATTGATAACAAAATTGGTAGAAAAGAATCAATATTTTTAAAATGGAATATTATTAAAGCCCTTTTCAGTCTACATATTTTGAAAGGAAGTAATCTTGTGTGTCCATCACGGTTTGCTAAAATTTTCATGAGAAACAGTCTTTTGTCTTCTGTCTAGTATTCCCTCTCTCATATGCTGTTTATCTCTCCATATATCCTTTCCCAGTCTTAGCACACTGCTAAACAAAGGGAAAAAATATGAGGAGAAAAACTTAAAAGGCACAGAAATCAGGTTTTAAAAGGAAAGCAACAATGACAAAAACTGCACATTAGTCTCCTGGTACAGAAAAGGCAGAAAATTGAGATGGAAAAGAGATAAACCACTTCTTTATAAAAGGTCTTTAACCAGTAATTTGCACATTAGTGGTAATTAATTAATGGCATTCGTTCCTCCCAGCACCACCACTGCCTTGTGGGCACACTATCATTCATCTCAGCATTAGTTAAGCTCTTCTTCCCTGTTCACAGTGCTGGGGAAGGCAGATCAGGGGCTGGTTGCACTTTCAGCTGAGGCACAGGTGAAGCCATGAGGCAACAAGTGCACATCCTTCACCTGCTGCCCTGTTTCCCAGCAGTGACAGTAGCAGCAGTTCTGTGGGCAAAGGGACTCCTGCCCAAACATCAGCCTTTAGGTACAAAGGCACACTGCAGAGGGGAACTACTGCACCCAGGGACAGGCTGTGGCTGGAGCAGATGAAGGGGGTCACCAAGAACATGGCTTGTCCTGCTGCATTAGGAGGGGACACAGGGATTCATGCTCTAAATGCAAATACTTCAGTCATGTTTTGGGTGGTGCTGTACTCTCTGACTAGTCCTGGTGATAAAACTGGGTCTAAATTTGAAACAGAGTGGCAGCCCACAGGAAAAGGACTGATGCTCCTCATCCAGTTAGAACTGGCCACTGGGAGCCCAGTCCAGCTGCTGCTGTACTCCATGTCCAGCAGCACTCCCTTTGCAGCACTTCAGGGGAGAAACAAATGTATTTTAGAGCTGGTTGCTTTGGATTTACATGTCAGCATATGGGGAACATTTTCAATTCCATCTTCTCTCCATGAGAATTACTAGTCCATTGCTAAGCAATACCAATCATTTCTGAAACATATGAACACAGATCAATGGATGGTAGCGTGGACAAAAATGTAAATATTCCTCAGAAGACTAAAAGAGAAGTGATGTCCTCTTCATCTGCCCAAAATTGAACACTTGGAAGAAGATAGGAAAATCTGAAATTTTACTGTACTGGAGAAGGTTTCTGTAAGGGCACTGGGGACAAAAATAGACCCTAATTACCCTGATCAGTAAGGGTAATTAGGGTAATTACCCTAGGGCCTCCACCCACAGCCTTGGGTACTATTTAAACTCAGCTCTGAGGCCTTTGTTCTCACCTGAGCTATACTGGAGAGGTGCTGATCCACAGTTACTGCTCCTGCCAACCCTGATCTGGATCTCAGCCCAAGAGCTGAATTCCTGGCCTGGCCTGGGACCTGCTTTGTCTCTGTGGATGTGCAGCTGCTGGTGCTTCTGGGAGAGATGGGCTAGCAGAATAAGGAGTGAGTAACACAGCAGAAATGTCTCACATCATCAGACCAGTGGTATCTTGGATCAGGTCTTGATAGCAAGTGCCACTTGATAACCCCAAACTGTAGAGCACTTAGTTTCCACAGGTGAGGTTGGGAAAAGGAAGTAGCCTGATCACACCTGGTGTCTCTCCAGAGGACAGAAGTGTGGGATGCTTTCTGAGGAATTAGGTGTTCTACTTCAGGCTGTTGGGTCTCTTTGGGGGCGTGGAGGCTGGGATTGGTTCTCAAGAAAAACATGAACTATTCATTTCTAGTGAACTAGAATGTTCAACTGAACTTTTCCAGATCTCTAGGTAGAGTTGAATCACTGTTGTATTAGTGATGCTTTAAAACTTGATCTACAGCTGTTGTCTCTAATGAAGTCCTGGCAAAAACTTAAGTGTGCTAAGGGTAAAACTTACAAAGCTTATTCTATAACTGACTCTCCTTCAGGGGAAGGTTTTCAACAGTGACTGTGGAAAGTTTTTAAACAATTTATCTAGAAAAGAATGGTCAAAGTTGTTGAGGATGGTTATGTGCCAAGCGCCTGATGAACAATGAAGCAAGTGCAAACCAGTTATGTAGATCGTTATCAGCTCCTACTTTTCTTCTGTAAGCCATAGTCAGTCATGTTTAGTGCTGTGGCCTAAACAGCCTGCATTCCCTCTCTGCAACCAATTCCTGTTTACAGAGAGGCTCTGGAGAATCAGTCCCCATGTGATACTCCTGACTTTTATTTGAAGATGGTACGTCAATGGTGAGGCTTGGCTTCTGTAAATGTTAATTTGTGGCGTGATGAAATTTCAAAGTATCCTGCATTTCCTGTCATGTTAGAAAAAAGATGATTGCCTGAGTGATGGACTTGTCAGCTGTTGTCACTGTGGTAGTGCTCTTCCCACATTTATTTCTACTCAAGCCAGCTCTGCTGAGTATTGCTGAATAACTCTTACACAGGTGACTCAGAAGAACTCATCCTGGCTTAATATTTTAGGGTACCAATGTTGTTATTAATGTTGATGCAATGCAAAAATACTCTCTCCATTCTCCGTATGTTCAGTTAGAACAAATGTTACTGCTACAAATGACATTTCTGTACCAAGTCACAAAATCATAGCTTTTTCTCATGCCACTGTTCATTTTTGCCTTCCAAGTAACTGTTTACACTTTGGAGGATGAAGTGAATCCATCTGTGTGTTGCAAGTAACAGGCCCATGTGTGTGGTGGAGGTCAGCTGTAGGCATGATGTGCAAACATGGGAGTCAAGATGAGCAGTGAAAGCAGCAGCCACTCTGCTGTCTCAGTGATGGCAGACATTAAATTTGATGTGTAGCCAAATGCTTTTCCAGACATTTTTTGGGAGGAAGTGCCAATGACTGTTGGAGACATTGTCAGAAAGGCAGAATGCTCCATTCAGCTGAATGCTGGGAATATTTCATTACTTGCTGTAAAGACATGAATAAAGGGAGTATTAGAGAAGGGAAGTGTGATGATGTACTGAAATGAGCAAAAAAATGAGGCAGAGCCACACTTGTGCTAGCTTGCAGGATTCTAAATTTCATTTCAACCAAATCCAGGTTCTCTTCTCCTTTATGTAGACTGAGGTCTACTTTCACTCAGTAGAGCTGCAACTGAAAACTTTTCTACCTCCTTAACTTCTCTATTCCTCACTTTCTCCACTGAGTTGAGTCAAGCAGTGTGGTCATCACTGACAGTCCCTTCATCACCCAAGTGTTGCATTTGATTTGGCTTTTGTTTTGGGGAGCTTACTGAACCTATGGCCAGACTTGCTGTTTTGACATCTTTGGTTTTGCCATTGAACAGGTGGACTAAATGATTTCTAGTCCACTGTTCTTCTATATAGTATAAGGTAACATTCACCAGTTCCACAGAGGGCTATGCCCCACAGCAACTCCAAAACTTTCATCCACAGCCTGATCACCCTCACAGAGCACCCAAAAATTGGAAAATGTTTGAGGCAAAAATGAGAATTAGAAATCTCCCAGATACCAATCACCAGCCAAAATGCAATGAAATATATTTACCCTTGGATTATATATATATTTTTAGATAATCTACAGGCTTTGCACACTGGCTTGGTGGTTCTCACAGTGCTAGTGTTCATTCCCTCTCATGGGTACAGATACAGGAAAGAAGTCTGGTATAGTTGATGCAATCCTAGCCATTCATACCTTTCTATGTCCTGGGAATAGTTTTCTTATGATGAAGTATCATCATCCTGTGGGATGGAGGCAGGCTGCCCATTCAGAAATCATCTGAATTTCAGCCAAGGCAGTCAGCATGAATTATTCATGAATGCCAGTTACCAGACTTTCTTTTTGCTTGCTTTGTATTTTTTTTTTTTTAAAGGAAAGTAGATAAAATCCCTTTGCTTTCTTCAGCACTCTAACTTTGGACAGCTGGAAATCTCCAGTGCAAATCAACAATAATTAATGCGAGTAACAGACTAGATAATCATGTGGAATTTATCAGGTACATATGGGTGTCTATTGTCAGGGTGCCTTTGTGCTTTATATAGGAGTTTTCAGAATGTGCTTGGTCAGCAGTAATGAACAGAAAAATCAGTCTGAAAAGAAAAAGGCATTTCTAGAAAGTTCAGGTTTTTTAAATAAAAGAAAAAACTGCCTATATTGCATGCAGATGATTCATAAAACAGATATAGCAGGTTACTTTTAATGCAATTCTTCTGAAATGTAGAACAATAATTGTATATTTCAATTTATAAATGAATGACATGTTGATTATCATCAATAATATGGATTTGTTATAACCATTATTTCTGTGACCCATACCAAGGTATTTAATATTTTTATTATAAGTCAGTCTCTACCAGTGTATTTTCTAGGTGTGTTGTAGCTCAGGTGGCAGCCAAATGAATACAGGTTTGGATCCCAGACAGTTCAAAAACCTTCACAATATGTGTGTTGGTGAGTATATGCATAAAGGCATCCCTATTCAGCCTGCCAAATTAAGGCCTATCAGAGTTGCTATTCCTCAGCAGTTATATATTACTGTGAATATTTAATCTGTTTAATTGTCTCAATTTCATAGTGTGTTAAAGCTCCTCCCTCTTAAAACATGTTGGCATTTTACATGGGGGCCATGCCTGTCTTTGAGTTGTCCCTAACAACCTACCTACAGTTATTTCATTCTTTATTTCTTTGTGATTACAGTTGTTATTTCAGTTTTCACTCTTTACTCATTGCTTTAATTTCATGCTCATCATTTAGGTATTGTTGATACCTAGTAGCATGATCACTGCTCTGTTGTAAATAGGACAAGAAATATGAGACATCTTAAGGAATTTATAGTGGAAAATAGGTTGACAATCACAGTCACTGCATTGCATTCCAAAGTAATCCTCCTTGGCTCAGTTTTTTTTCCCTTCTGGCTTCCAAATATTTCACAAACTGAATTCAATTTAGAGCACTGGCTCTGTGGTTCATAACTGCTCACCAAATCCCTTCTGCAGCTTTTGCATCCTTGTCTTTACTGGGTGTTGATGTAAAGATTTGTACCTTTACATTGCTATTTTCATGGGGACAAAAAAATGTGGTACCCAGCTCACACAATTTCCATTCTCTCCCTGGATATCCACCCTCTGATCTGCTGTGCTGAGGAGAAGGGCAGCCTTGTCCTACATCCCATGTGCTGGTCAGCAGCCTCACTGGCAGGCCATCACCTCACTTATCTCAAAGACAATGAGGTTTTATTCTTGTTTCTGCAAACTGATCTGATTCAGCCCATGGCTGCAAGATCTGTATTAGATCAAATGAAAATAGTGGGAGGATACAGCCAAGAGAGGAAAGAAACAGAGAGGAATAATATTAAACTAGACCACGGAGTCTCACTGAAATCATTGACATCACTGGTGGGTTTAAAGGCAGTTGCTCTGATGAGTTGCCCCTAAATCCTTGAATAGGAGATTAGAATATGGAAAAAGAATTAATAGCAAGTGACTAATGTAATTATTTACCTACTTGTGATAAAGTTTTCCAGAATGCAAGTTCAAGCCAAATATACAAGTAGGTAATAAAAGGGAAGATTGTGTAAAGTGTATGCCATTTCTTTTGGGGAGCTCACTGTATGTAACATGTATCTTCTATAATTTTAATTTCAAACAGGGAACAAAAGACTTCCTTCATTTCGTAAAAAGCAATCCTTTCTTTTGGAATTTTTGGAGTTTTTGTGTCAGCCAGTATTTTTGTTGCTATCAAGATTTCATTTGTCTCAAACTTGCCTCTCTTCAGGTAAGGAGGCATGTCCACAGGTCATGTCTGCATCCCAAGGCATGAGCAGTTCAACTCTGCCAGCAGATCAATATCAGTATTCCCATTCATGATCGTGTTTCTTTGCTTTTCTCAGTTGGCTTTTTTTGCATAACCTAATAACAAACAGCTTAGATGAAGAATGCATTGACTTAGGAGAGCTTGGAGGACCCCTGCATGAAGTGATGTAGGTCTCTTAAAAATATACATCCTGTTTCTTTCATCTGCAAATCTGCCTGAAAGAGGGCTGCCTCAGAGAATATCTGTGAATAGAGTGAAAAGAAAACCTGGCACATGTAAAGGACTAGTAAGTGTGGCAAAGATTTAAGATTGTCACTTGCCATATGGGCATGCCAAGTAAAGAAATGCAGCAAAGTGTTTCTGCCTTCTTTGCTGTGGGGGAAGCTTAGGACAAATACCTTAATTGGTTTCTCTTCTGCTGCATTTGAGTTTTCAAGCATGAAGATTTATTTATGGATTTATTTATTTATTTGTGTCAGAAAATTATTTCTGAAGCCTGCTGCCCTCACTGTTTACTTGTCTCTTTCTTTGAGAGAGAAAAGCAGGTAAGTATGGAGCAAATTATCATTTAATAGTGATTTCATTAGAATTTCCACCCTGGCTGCAGATGGCTTAAGGTCTTGTAGCCTGAGTTTTGTCAGCAAGAGAATGGATCAAAAGGCCCCTTTTTTTCACATCCACAGCTAATACTTCAATAATCTAAGCAGCTTCTCCCATGTAATTTTTTTTCAGTTTGTGATGAGCATCATATCCTCAGACTAGCAGAAAGAAAAAAAAACTAGCAAACTATCCTGTACATTTTGCACCACTCTTTCTGAGGCCAAAGAGATGTAAAGATCACACATATGTTAGGAATCCCAGTCAGGAATCTGTCTTCATCTTGTTCCCAGAATTGCCTGAAAAGAAATTAAATGGAACACCATAGCTGCTCTCTTCAACTTCTTTGCTTGGAATTGTAAATGCAAGCAAATATTTTGCATTTCTAGTATTTTTATAGGGACTTGTGTAGATTCCTGAGGAGGGAGAGGGTTTGATGAAGTAAGAAAAGCTCCACAGAATTTGAGGTCATGATTAAGGAATTGCAAGTGATGGGACAAGATGAGATCTCAGTTAATGCTACAGCACATGGAGGAACCTCCAGGAAAGCTGCACCCCTCAGTGCATCATTTTACTCCCCAAAAGAGGAAAGGCTTTTCCTTATCAAATTAAGTGTTCACCAGCCCCTTGGGCCCTGGACAATGCCCTGTTGGGCTTACAGACATATTAGTATCTCTTGTAGTTACACTAATCCTGGAACAAAATTTGTATTTTTTTTTTATGCTAAGGTTTAATGAGTGGTTTATACTGGTATGATATTCCTGCTTGTGTATTTTACAGGGCTAAGGTGCAAAGTCTGTAGCAGGCATTATAACAAAGTGAAACAGCTGACAGGAGCAAGGTGTGGAATGTGTAACAGATTTATGTTCTGAGTGCTACAATGCCCACCCTCAGAAAGATGGAAAGGTCTCTGGTATTTGTACTCTTTGCCCTCAAATTATTGACCTCAACTAATGATCAGAAATTCGTGTTAATAGACAATAAATTGAATAAAATAAAAAATTCCCTGGGTCGTGGCTTTTGCCACTGATCTTGCTGGAGGACCTGAATGTTCAGGTGAAAGAGAAGAACAGTCAAAAGAAAACATTTGAATAGGAGATCCTGGGTCCTAATTAAAAAACAAGAGGAGATGAGGCAAGGATGGTTATGGGGTTTATGACTTTGTCTAGACCATGTATTTCTTGGCTAGAGCCAGGAGAAGCAGTAGTCTTACAAGGTTCACATGACATTTTTGGGTATGTACCTCTGTGACTGCACACATTTGTTTATGCCTATAATGCATCCAAAAAGGTAACTAAGCCCAACATAACAGCTGTGTGTCTGGGGCTGGAGTGTGTTTAAGGTCACTGCAGTAGTGCAGTAGTTCCTCCATTGGTCACCATGTTAATGATGTGATACCTCAAAAAAAGAGATGTATTTCACCCAGCTACGAACTTTTTCTACTTCCAATCAATGCATTTTGTAGAACTATTTGCTGCTAGGTTAATTATCCATTTAGTATCACAGGTCTCCTCTTCTGGAGATTGTGAGATCACTATCAGTCTACTCAAATGCTTATCTCTTGTGATGGAATGAGGACAGGCTTTCCAGTCCTCAAGTCACACATGTCATCTTCATACCTTATTTTGGCTTCTTTGAAATGTGGTCATGGGCAGATAAACTGCTGGCTTGTAAATGGGAAAGGGGAAAGTTGAGACACCATCTTTGAGTCTTTTCATTTTTGCTGTTGAATTTTGTCTTCTCCTGAAGTCTGTGTATTTGGAAAATACCAGACTTAGACTAGAAATATCCATGGTTCTTAGACTTGTGTCATAAAATACAAGTATGTTTTTCTAAGATGATTTTTAGAAGGGGGTAGGTATTCCTGCAAGAATGAGGAGCTGTCTGGGTTCATTCAGTGCCTTAAAATTTCCTGGTCCTTCACAGCATTTTAGCTGAACATTTTTAGGAAAGTTTAATCAAATTGTCTACTTTTGGCATGAAAAGTCAATTTTTTGAGTCATCCCTTCCCCACCAGGAAATGCAGCCTCTGTTACTCACTAGCTGCATAGGCAGTGTAAGCATTACTCCAAATTGGGAAGCAGCTTAAGCTGAATGCTTGAGGAAGCTGGTGTGAATTTTCCTTTCTGGATACTGCTGCATGGAATAGTGCAGTGCTGTGTAAAGATATTCTTATTTCAATGCAGAGTCCCACTCAAATCAGTGGGTTTGTATTTACAGACTTTGAAACATCAGGTCCACAGCTTTGGCTGTTAAAAGCACAGATATTCACTTTAGCCTAGGTTGAAGCCAGATTAATATTTTTTTATGGGTGCACAATAATGCAGCTGGACTTCATTCTTCTGAATTCTTCTACATGTATGCATTTCTGTCAATATCCACTACAACAGAAACCACTGGAGCAACTGCAGAGCATGAAAATATTAGAAATACATCAAGCAATAAATTTCCTATCCTGAAGCTTTAGTATGTTATGTGGTGTGTATTTGGAAAATGAGGTGCTGTGATTTTAGACCTATCCTGCTTAAGTTAAATTACTGTGAGAAAGAAGAAAAGAACTGAGAATGAAGAATTAAAATTGGCTTTTCTGAAGCTCTTCTGAGCTGGAATGAGTATCAGCAATACGATATCTGGAGTAGGGAACTGCCAGGACCTGCCTTATTGGAGTAGAGGAACTTCACAAAAAATCTCTCATGAATGTCATAAAAGTTGCATTTACTATTCTGGTATGTTGTCATGATTGTGTCTTAGATGCAAAAATCTTATTTGTTCTCCCCGTTTCCTCTGCAGAGTCACTGTGGTGGGAGTAGGATCAGGCATTCATTAAATATTTTGTTCTGTGCTCTGTCTCTTTGCACCTCCCTCTCTCATGCTCCCTTTAATCTTTCCGAGCAATTTTCTCTCTTCTTGCAGGGGTGACTGAAATGATCCTTTGAAGCAACCAGCTTTGACGTTTGGAAAAAAGAATTAAAAAACAAAAGAATGCTCTAATTAAGGAAAACATCAGTTAAAGCTCAAGAAGAAATCTAAGATTTTGATCACTTCTTTCATGTATGCCTGACAACTGCACAGCATTAGCTGAGGGGCTCATTAGAGGGTGCTTACCCAAAGTCCAAATGAAGGAGCAGAAACACCCCTGAGTGATATGCAAGATTGCTCTGTGGAGGAAAATTTATGTTTGTTACCCTTTACAAAGCACAGGTTGTGATCTACTGCCCGAGTAGTTCAGGAACAGAGAAGTTTTGTTTATAGTGGGACTATTTAACACTGTTTCAGAAGTGAAAATGGGCTCAAAAGGATGTATATGTTTTCCACTGTTGGCTTCACAGAGTCAAATCCTCTGGGTCCACGTGCTTGTCCATAGGCAAGCTTAATTGTACCTGTGTGAGTTAATGAATATATGGCAAGATTAAAATAAGTTTTTCAGGACCATTTTCTTCTTTGTTCAAGGGTTTTGTTCATCCCCCGTGTTATCCCTGTCACAGGGGCTGATGCTGATACCTTGATGCTCACAGTGTGGTAAGTTGAGGAAGTTCTGAGAGTAAAAACTTCACCTTGTGTCTCCTTGCTTTGTGGTCACCTGCTACAAAATGCTGAATCTGGATGTTGTGAGAACTGAGTCAGCACTTCTGTCCACAGGATTCCCCCAGCTCATTCCTCTAGCTGTGATACCATTGTGGATAAGCAATTTCTCATATATGAAAATTATGCACATTGTGATAAGATTTTGTGAAAAGTCTCTGCAGGGCTGGGGAGGATATCAGGGTCCAGCAGTGCCTCAGCCAGACAGCTCACAGAATCCATAACAGTAGTGAGATGCAGTTAAAAAATGAATAATTGTAGCATGCCCACACAGCCCTTTGAAAAGCTGTTGAAGTGGAATGATATAAATCACTTGCATTGTTTTACCCACTTTCCTTTTTTTGCTGAGTGAGGAATAATTTTCTGCAGTGAGGTTGTGTGCTGCTGAAGCTTTTTGCAGTAACTTTCTTAATTAATTTAGTGGTTTTTAGGGGGCAAATGCTAACAAGAGGGGTGGAACTCACAGAAGCCCCTGGTTTCAGCCAATATGGGGTGTGTCCACCTCCTGGAATGAATGATCTTCATTAAGCTTTAGGGTTTCTTGCTCTGGGCCTGTAGACAGTTAACTGCATCTTTAAAAATAAAACCACAAGCCCTCCTACTGGAAAGCTGCACACCCACAGGAGGCACAGGATTAAATGAGCACACAGGCAGAAGGTGACAGCCCTTTGGTAGTCCCAGGAGTTTATTGCCTGCATTAATAATGTCCCTGAGCAGGAGAAATAAATTTTGAGAAGTAATGCCTTGTGGAGGTAGTGCTATGATGTGAAGGCTTTTCCTGCCAGAACCCATGGGCTTTATCCTTCAGTGTGTGTCATCACACACCATCCCAGGGAACTGGGCAGCTTTTGCCTGGCTGCTTCAGGTGCTTCTCTCCAGATGTTGCTGTCCTTGCCTGGTGTACACGTGGCTGTAGCACGCTCCCTCTGTGGACTGCAGAAGGAGCCTCCCTTGTGGAAAGACTCTTGACTGTTGGGGGATTGAACCATTGATGGGTTCTGGTGTCTTCCTGCTTCTTCAAGGGCACCTTGCAGAAATTGCACTGTTGGGGCTGAGTAAGAACCTTTTTCCCTTTTTCTGAGGACAACAGATGAGAATTCCTGACTACTCTGCTCGTGAGACAACACAGTGCTTGTGCAAGTGGAACAGCTTCTACCCACTGTGCAGTTATCATGGTGGTGCTCCAGAGATCTCCATGGTATAGCTGAGATGTGGATGCCTGCGTGGCAATTATTTTCTCATGCACAAGTACAGCATAAGTTAAAATAGAGGTGCTTTCTAGAAAAAATGAGCTCAGAAGTATTGAAATCCTGAACTGCTAGCAGAACAAGGAAGAGACTGTTCTTCTGCAGTCATCAGGCTTTTGCTGACAGTTATTTTGGCATGCATAGCATGTGCACACAATGACTGACCATATATTTATGCAACCTCCTGAAAAAATGAGGCTTGTGCTGGTGTGTGATTCTGCAGCCCTATGTGATGTCCACTGTAATAGAAAATAAGACTGAATACAGTAAGTCTAGGTTTAGTTTTATAGCACAGTTCCAGGACATTTACTGGCAGCAGATATGGTGATACCATTTTAAAGTTGACTCCTTTGATATCTTCCATCAGATCTGAAAAAGAAGTCTGTTCCCAGCAGATATTTGGGGCTTCTTGGCTGAAGCATCTTCCCAATCTTTTGACAAATTCAAAGTCTCAACGCTCTGAATCTAACACCCACCACCCCTAAAATATTGTCAAAGCAAGTGGCTTTCTTTAGAAATGCCCTTTTCCAAGTTTGGGATGCTACAAATTCCTCTTCAGATGCATTAAGTCTAGCTAGTGGGAGGATCTGATGATGTCTTCTCTTTTTATCCTTATCTGTAGCATATCAATTATTCCTGCCCTGTAGCCCTGGTGGCTGATCCCCTCTGGATGGGTATTAACAAGGCTGGAAAGAGAGTTTCTTGGTGCTGGTGCTGGTCCTGGAAGCTGCCACAAGCAAAGGCTGGAAAGTCAAGTCATGTCACTGGATCACATGGTGATCAGAGGGTTACAAATATTATTGCCATCTGCTGACTAAGAGTGACAGGTCTGTGTGACAGACAACATGTATTTTGATTGTCCTTGCTTTGCAGATTATCTCTCTGTAAGAGGAGAGTGGCTGGGTAAAGAGGTCTCTGAAAAAGAAAGGATGCTCTTTCCCTTAGGGAGCAATTGAATCTGGCCAAGGGAGAGAGATTTTGATCCTGGGGTAAACAAGAGGAAGCAGCAGCCAAGCAGCAATTTGCAGCACAGTGGGGAAATGAAAGGCTGCAGAGCAAAGCTGTGAGCACACGCCAAGCTCTGCTTATGTAAGAGAAAATGTCTTAGAGCTGTGTGTGCATAGCTGCAACCCACCAAAACCCCCTGAAAGACAGCTTGAGAGCAACGCTCTGCTTTTCTTGGACACAATGGAGAGGGAGAGATTTGTTTATAAACCTCTTAAATTATTCCTCTGTCCAAGTGACTCCTAGACATTTGTCATCATCTGTTCTAAAAAGTCAACAAGTCAGGTTTTTCATGTAGAGAAGACTAAATCTGAACACCTTCTGGCTTGTCTTTGAGGAACTCCTTGAGAAGGAAAAGGTCAATGGATTTGTATAGAAGCTAGGTCTAGTCTGGAATTCCATCACACAATCCAGTGATTTTTTTTTTTTTAATAAAATGAATTAGCAATCTGACTAGGTTGACAATAATTTTTAGTAGTAAATGACACTTTGTTCTCTTGTTACCAAAAGTTTTGCAAATTTGTGGGACTGAATCATCAGCTCACAATAAAGATAAGGTGCTTTTCCATCCTCTGTGCCTGGTCTCTCCAGATCTGCTCTGAGGACCTTGATCTTTGCACAGCAGTTGATGCCTAATTGTCTCCTCTATCACGGTATTGTACACCTCAAATACTGAGAACCTGCCTCCCCAAAATGTTTCTTCTCATTTTGCAATATTTTGAGGTGGGTTATGCTTTTCTCTGTGCTGAGGGGCACTGGCAAATGCCTGGAGAAGTGGTCACATTAAGTGTGTGAACCTTCTTTTCCTTGTGTAGCTTTTCTCCTCTCCATCTCTGTCCCACTGGCATCTCTTGGGGCACAAACTTTCTTTCACTGAGAGAAAGAGCCATAGTAAAGGGAAAATAGGTACTTCCCACAGGAAAAAAAAATTAAAAATTAATAGTACACAGCGGAACTTGAAAAATGTTATACAATTCACTTTGAAACCCTTCAGTGGATTTGTAGCTGTTCTAACCAGTCTTCTGCATCATGGAATCTTCCCCTACATATTATTCATTAAACAAAGGTATTTATTAGAGCAGCATGTGGTATAGATAACATCTCTGGTGCAGAGGAAAGAAGCTCTAAGGACACACCTTGCTTTTGTGTGAATGGCAGGTACAACACATGCCTGAGGCCTAGGTGCAGGATTCCCACCACGGGAGCAGGTAGGGGCCAGCAAATTCCCCACATTTGCTCCCACCCACCTCATTCATCTCTGGCTGTTGTTCTTGGGATGCTTTTCCACCTCATTTTTCTTGGATGCCCCATGCAGCAAACTTCCAGCTGCTCCTGGAGGGCAGCTCTTTAATTCAGTACCTTTCACTGCTTTCTTGAAGGCTCCAGAGTGTCTCTGATTTTCAGGGGTCCACCCAAAGGTACAAACACAAAAGCCATCCTCCTGGCAGGTGGGCTCACATTCAGCATGTAGGAGGCTGCAGAGTCAGTCACTTGGAAGATGTTTCAATTGAAAAGCTAAAAGGAGGTTGAAAAAGCCACTTTAGATAAGAGCAGGAAGGTTATAATTGTAATCTTGTATGTTTTGGCTGCTGGATAATGGTAATATCATGGAGCAAAGGCCTTCTCCAAAGAAATCAAATTACACAGGCCTTTCCAACAGTTATTTGGATAGGCTGTTCATTTTTCTGTACTGATAAGCATTTTTCTCTTTTAAATTTCTTTGAACTATCTCTCCTCAGGATATCAGCACAAAAAAACCACCTTAATAACTGTACCTTGCTCCACCATCAAGGGTGTTTCTCTCACACAGAGCTGTTCTTTGCAAATGTCCTGATGTTTTGACCAGGAAGCTGGGTTGTTCATGATGGCAAAGTTGTTCTTCAGGCAGGAATGCTACATTCCTGTGTATGTATATACTTATCTGCATGGATATGGCTTGGCCTTTTGAAAATATAAAACCTACACACTTTGGGTCTTGATGGAGTATTAAGCTCCCTACTGACATTCTGTTTTGTACATCTTACAAAGTCTTCAGCTGCTTTCTGAAGGAAGTAAGGTCCATGAACAGCTGGAATTTTCTCAATCTTCCATTATTGCTCCTCTCCCTCACAGTGAGTTGTTCAAAGCTCTCTGTGTTGATGCCCCACTGCTTTATGGAACCAGTAGAGGCCAGCAGCTTAAGCTCAAAAAGCTTCTAACCTTCAAATATATAAACTTGTATTTTCTGATATTGGAAAAAGGTCAGCAAGAGGTGCTGCTGCAAACAAGTGTTAGCCAAAGGAAAAAAGAGGTAGAACAGATCTGAACAGTTCTGGGCAATCAGTAATTATAGGAGCAGTAAATCTGGATACATTGAGAGATCAAACACTATGTTGTTTTTTTTTTTAATTTGGGAAAAGGAGTGGCTGTTTAAAGACAAATAGGATAGGCTGCTGAAGTCTTACAGAAATTTCAGATCTTTTATGGTAATTTTTGAAAGAATTGTTTCAACAAATAGCAAATATGTAAGGATTTATGATTTCATGCTTTTAGTCTAGCATCAGAGTCATAATGTTATTTATTAAGGCAAATTTGGCGAATGGATTTTAAAGAAGATATTATCATTGCCTTCACCATTACTACTGTGTTGCTATTAATATTTAAAATCTATTATATAGGGCTACTGCAAGTTTGTTCTTCAGGGTATTAAAAACAGTACTTAAAAAAGAAAACAGACTCCCTTAAGGAAGAGCCCCAGCACCAATAAACAAATTGTTCAAAAAACAAATTAAAAATATAAAATGAAAAATATTAAAATTAAATTATTTTTGTAGGAAGTTGAAATCTGCTGAGAAGCAATAGGAGATGTAAAATAGGATGTCTCAGACACATCAATGGTACATGACTGAGTTGTTACATACCCTTCAGCAACTCATATCACCTCTTTTGTTGTAAGTAACTTCACATGCATTATGATGTTTTAGCTATTGCAGCTATTTTGCAAAATAGTTATCAGCATCTCAGCTAGATGATATGACAGAGCAAATTAATTAAAATTAGTGAAGCATTTGGTGTTCTTAGATAAAAGGCACTACAGAAAAACAAATTATTATCCCTTTGCAAATCAAAATTCCACTCTGTTCCTAAATACTTGTATTATCTTTGGCTGATAGCAAAAACTAAGGCAGAGTTGCCTGAAGGCATCCTTAATCAGAGATTTTTCCTTTTCAGATGAAAAAAAAAGATTTCTGTAGTGAACAATTTCACTAGCCAAGAAACAATAGAGATGGTAATTACTTTGTGGCTAGAGAAGGGAAGAGAGACAAGCATCCAATTTCTAAGCTATTCAGGCTATGGAGGAAACTAAAGGCCTACAGCTCCTTTAAGAACTAGAAGTTATAAGTTTTCATCTCAGTTGTCCTACAGTTGAGAAAATTATTTAATCATTTACTTCTGCCTTGGTTGCCTTGGTGGGTTCCCTCTTCCACTCATCTCATTGTGACTGTCCCTTTGTACTACAAGCACTATTTAAAGTGCTGTGATTATTGTTTGTCTTGACATCCCTTGAGCTTCTCATCTCCAGCTTCCCTGACAGCAATCCCTGGATGCAACAGTAGGGACAGGTGGAACAGTGCACACAAACACTGTAACTGTGTCCAGTAAAGTAAATCTGGCCTTGTATTAATTTTGACCTGTTAATTTTAGCTGGTGAAAACTAAGCTGTCTCTACTCTTACTTCAAGAGCTTAAAAAAATGACTGGTTGTGAGTTTTTGTTCTTGCTGATGGAGAGAAATACCTGCCTCCAATAATACCTGTGGAGTGAAGTTGCCTGGAGTGGGCATGCTACAGCTTAACCAAGGCCACTGTGGCAGTCATATTCTTCCACAGTGAGATGGCACTTCTCCACAGCCTTTACCCAGTGTCAGGACATCAAACTTTTTCCATTAACTTGTTCTTCCTGCAGCTCTGTTGTTTCCTGTGCTTGTTCTGGTGTGAATTTCCTTCCATCCACAGCTTTGTTATGCAGCTTTTACTTCAGGAGGCAAGAGGTTTGCCTTTGTTTTGATAATGGGAACTGCTGAGGAGACAAAAATGCACTACCAGCTATCACCCTTCATTTCCCAAAACCTTACAAACTCTTTCTGCTGCCATAGCTGAGACAACTGAAAAATATGCACCTCAGCATACAAGGCATCAGGAAATGTTTGCTTAAAATTGACTTTACCAATCTCCTGTCTGTTTGTCAGCCTAAGAATATGAGCACCAAGGTCTCCAACAATGCATTGATGACCATGTTTCTTGAAGACCTGCCTTGAGGTTGACAGCCCAGCCCAGCATGGCTTCTACAGATGTTCTCACTGCTCATGTTGGACTTTACTGCTGCCACTCAGGCTGCCCTGGTCATTAACAAGGTTGGCAGGGGAAGAATTAATGCTTGGTTCCTATGTACAGATAACTCTTAACCAGGCAGTTCTGCTGTGCTGGGAACTGGGGCTGACTACAGTTATAGCACTCCTATTCCTTCCTGATGCACTTGTATCCGTGTGGAAAGGACAGGAAGCAATAAGATCAGTTGATGCTTTCTCTGAACTATTCTCTCAATGTTAGATCTGTTTCCAGTGTAGCTCTGCTGTACTAAACTCTGCCCATCATCTCTTGCACTTACACTAGCAAGAAGTGTAAGTATGCAGATTAGACCCAAGCAGGAAGATGTTGCTAGTGATGAGATTTTCTTATTTTTTTTCCTAATGCAGCTGGATTCATTTGACTGGTAACAAAGTATTCTGACTGATGTGACTCCATCTGGCACCAAGATTTATTTGAAATCTGTGGTGTTTTTTCCTGCTGTGAAAACTAAATATTCCTCACACCAAGATACCATATTGGGATGGTATTTCACCTGCCTAGCATAATCACAAATTAATCCAGCAAAGTGAGGCTCTGATCCCGTAAGAGGTTCCTGACAGAAGTTTAGTGCCCATGCTAGTTTTGGATGCCAGCTGAGCTGTGGAGAAGTACAGAGCTCATTCAGCTCTAGCTATGATCCTGTAGTCATCACTAAAGTTCATTGAAAGTACAACTTTCTCTTGGGTTTTTATCTGTGGTTTTTAAAGCAAAGATTTTGGAAAACTCCCAGAGAGAATGTAACCTGTGAATTCTTGCTTTGTCGAATAAACAAATGAATGTATTTGGGGCTTCTGATGACAAATTCAGATACCTCTTCCTACCAAAGAAGTATGGCCCGATAGTGATTCTGTGACACTTGGACCAAAGACCCAACTCAGGTTCCTTTGCATGATACATACTTGTGTTTTAATCAATTGGTTTAGATTTTATAAAACAGAGAGACAGCTTACAAGGAAACAGACAGTGACAAAAATGTCTCTTCCACAGGCTTCTGCTTGTCCTAGGGACCTATTGTTTGAAAAAAATGCCAGATTTGGAGAAGAAACAGCTCCTCAATTCTAAGATTAACTCTTCCTTGCATTCAGGGACAAGGGCAACCAGGGAAGTTCCTCTCATTCCTCCACTGAAGATTTGGAAAAGCAAAGTTGTCTTTCTCAGATTTCTGGGTCACTTAAGCTGATGAAAAATCATGGCTTATTTTTATGCTGGATTGTAGCTTTGTGGCTTATATGACTCTTGGACTACTTAGTCATGAACTTGGTTGTTCCACCATTTAATCATGAAAGACATCATGAATTTGGCTGGTATGTATGATGACCCAATAACAACTCACACTGTTGCTGTTTTCTTTGCAGTAAGGAAATAGACAACAATTGCTTTTGAAGTGTAATGATTTGCCCTGAACCTTGCCAAGGAGGACTCCTTTGGATCCTTAGTTCTCCTCTATTAGATTGCTTCATGTACCATCACCATTTGAAGTCATTCTAGTTGGAATGCAAACTGGATCAAATTGTTACAGTAAGTGGTGATGTCCAGCTTCCACTGGAAGAGGGTGAAGTAGGAGCAGTCCCTAGGACTATCTAGATTGAAACCCATGGTACTGTGATGTGACATAATGGCATTAACACACAAACACAGCTGTCATGTGAACTTGCTTCTGGGCACTGTATTCCCTCAAGCAAGACAGATGAGGTATGAGCCCAGTGCCTGCCAAACATCCCAACCAAGCTATGATTTGATGTGGCTGAATGTCAAGGTGGAATTGATTCTATAAAACTTCCTTTGGTTTAAACCCTTGCAAAATGTACCTAAAATCCCATAACTCAGGTCAAAACTAGCTCTTCCAGTCCTGGCAAAACCACCAGTTTTGGATGATAGAGGGGCCTGGAAGCACACTCCAGCCAGTCCCACGCTGCAGCAGCAAAACCCTCGCCGGCTCTGTGTGGCAAAGGAAGTGGCCCCAGCTGGCCAGTGGCCTCCTGGCACTGGAGCACCTGGAGCAGCATCATTTCTCCTTGACACGCGTGAATGCGCTGCTGCCTGCACCTTTCTCGTGGGCACCAAGCGTCCGTGTCGCTGCCGGGCCGCTACTCCCTTGTTTCTCTGTGGCTGAAGCAGGGAAGGGACCCGTGGGTCGGGCTTGTTCCGCAGGGCAAAGCGCGGACTGCACAAGCCCGGCGGTGCCCGGCCGGCCGTGGCACAGGACTGCGGGGCTGGGAGGTATCCCTGGCCGAGGTTGGGCGGATCCAGCGGTTCTGAGGTCGTGGTTCACAGCCAGGTTCCTCCCTGTCACCGCTGCCGGGCTCGGGCAGACCCAGCGGCTCGGAGGTTTACATCCCGGCTCCCCGCTGCGGCCCCTCCCGGCGGCGCGGGGCCGCCCCCGGCCCGCCCGTCCCCGCCC
>VXBQ01007746.1:1338561-1410563 GCA_013400175.1 Phainopepla nitens
GAGGCGGGTGATGCCGCCGCCGGCTCTGTCCGCCCGGGGCTCGCCCCGGAGAGCCGGGCCGAGGGGGAGCGGGTGCGCGCTCGGCCCCCGGCGCGGCGGACGCGGGTTGAGGTGCCGGGGGCTCCGGGAGCGGCTCCGAGCACCCCGGGCCGGGCGGCGGCGGAAGGTCGGGGGCTCTCGGTGGGAGCTGCGGGCGCGGGGGGCTCCTGGCTTTGTTTGTGGCTGTGAGCTGCGGTGAGACACAGCCCCGGCAGTCTTTCGGAAGGTCCCTGGGAACGCTGGAGCTCGAGCTCGCAGGTCTTACTCCCTGCGTGAATGTTCGGTGTTTGCACAGGCACTGCTCTCCTTCTCTTCCAGTCTGGAATAGCGATATCAGGTAACTGGAGCTGGCTGTAAATGTGATTCCTGGGGTCTGACTCCTCTAAGCTTTATTCACGCAAGTAATACCTCCATGCATGAGTAAAATGTTTTTTTGCAGAATGATTTTGCATGTTTCCAGCCTGAAGTGCACAGTCTCCGATGGCTCCTGCAGGAGATGGGCTTGTCCCTTTCAGTGTGTGTGTGTGTGTCTGTGTATGCGGTCGCTGTTAGTTTTGGCAGCTTGTAAGTGATTATTGGTAAAGGTCGGGTGTCTTCGTGTTCTTCAGGAATGTATCAGGCTGGATGTGTGCCTGTGTTTTGATGTTGCAGAAGCAACAAGAGAGAACAGCCTTCAAAAAAGGTTAAAGGAAATTGTTCAGCTCTCCTAATGCTTATAATTTCCAGCTAGCATACTTGTAAGCAAGTCATGGTAAATTGCAGGAAACAATCAGGTTTTTTATTGACTAGCACGTTGATGAATAAGAGAAGATGGGTCTAAAGCTAATTTTTGATGCTTCATTTAAAATAAATTCATGTAATTTCTTCTGTCTCTTGCACCTGTTAGGTTTTAGGAAAAGACGAATATTAGGTGATGATTAGGCAGCTTTCTTACAGCTTTAATTAAAGGAATAGTTCACTATAGGCCAGCTGTAGAATAATGAACCCACTTGTCTAGTACGTGGTTGAATGTAGAGCAATGGTACTGCCTGGCAAAACTCTTCATTGTCTGTAAGTTCTCTCATAGCCAAAGCAGAACTAAAACTTCATTCTAGGAGTCAGGTGAATACAGTGTATAATTCTAGTTCCTCTGTGGTAGACTAGTGATAAGTGGCTTATTATGAAACATGTATTGACAGGGATTTCATATCTATAATATACATCATTGATGGAGTGACTTAATGCTTTCTCTCTCTGTTTCTTATTAATAATCTAATTAAGGGAAAACTCTGGAAGGAATATGGAATTAAGACAGTCCCAGTGGAACTCAGTAAAAAAGACATTGCAGAGCAAACAGAGTGTAAGAGGAATTTCCAGAAGTACTTACTCATCACCCAAGATAGAGACAGATTTTGAACACCTCTAGCTTGTATTTAGGCTCCAGAGTTACTTTCTAGATTTTCAGGTCTTTATTTTCAATATTCAAACTTCTATATCCAGAGTGCTTTGGGAGACAGTGAAGGAAATGCGTCTGTTGTAAGCCAAATTCTTCATCTTCAGTGCCTAAGAAAATCACATCCTGAGCACTTAAAAAATCTGATCCTTGGTTTGCAGTTTTAACTCCTGCCATTTCCATTCTGGAGGCACTTCCATTTAATTTTTACAACAGATAGAATTACAGTTGTAAAATCTAGCCACAATAAGGCACGCTAGTAAAATTACTTAATTTTTTTTTTGTAATGTAGAAGCCATCAGGATTGATGAATAGCTCTGTAAATACAGTAAGAGAACTGTATGTAGCACTTAATCTCTGAACAAAAGTAATAGGTAATGGCTAAATATAGTATTTCCTCTTTCAACAGTAGTTAAATATGGATATTAACTGCAGCAAGATGGATTGGACAAGAGCTGAGGCTCAGATCATTCATGCTTGCTGACCTGGCCTACTTCTTTATTTTCTTTTAAAGTATCACTTTTGTGCGTGTGTTAGATAATAAATCACGAATGCAAATCAAAAAGCTGTTCTTTTAAGTGGAAAGTGGAGCTTTTTTGCTGCACCATAAGGGCTCTGTAATTTCTAGAACATGTTCTGATCCCATGTAGCTCAGCACAAACCAGGCTGTGTTGAGGTTGTGCCTCCATTTACGTGAGTAGCTGGTCTCACACGTGGGCGACAACATCTTTGCACCAGGGGAGAACTGTTAGGTCTGCTTCTGATCATTTAACACTGTTTGCAGTGGTTCGATGTCACTGCTCAATCAATGCCTTCATAAAAAGGGCAGTGAAAAATTTGCCTCTCCAATTGCCTTGTCACAGCCTCGCAAGGAACTGTTGAATTATGAGAGCTGGTGATTATCTGCCTACATCTGTGGCCTGGGACTCACTGACACTGAGCAAAAAGAAGAGGAAAAAATGACAAATGCTTGTTGGATGTGTCCAGCAGCACATCCTCTCAGAGGTGTTTGCTTTCCCCCAGTTTCATAGGGTAAGACCAGTGAGTTTGAGGTGTTGCTAAAGAGTGATTAATTAGCTAGTGCATATGTAGCTCTTGGAAGATGGAAAATAATGTATGGACGTGATTTGAATTAAGTGCTGTTATTCCCTGCTATTAAAGAAATTCCTTGCCTGCTCTGTGTCTCGAGTTGGAGCTGTAGGCAATTTTAAAGCATTATTTAAGCTGTGGTTTAGGTTTGTTTAAACAGAAGAGTGAGGGAAAGTCTTTCAACAGGAAAAAATAGTAGGTAAAGATTTTCTTGTTTAAGCCTTTTTTTTAGTAGCAGCAATTCTGTGTATATGGGTGTGAGGGAGTTGAATGGAATCGAGTGAGGAGCTGTCGTGTGAGGTAAAATTCTGATATTGTTCTCTTATGCCATCCTGGAAATACATTTGCATTTAAAATTTCCAGGCAAACCAAGCCGTAGGACCAGTGCAGAATGCTAAATGGAACCTGGCAGCTAAGTGAAAATGCCACGCAGTGGTGCTGGGCATTCCTCTGCTCAGACAGTCGAGTTGAAGATTTTCTTTTAATGATTATGGATATGAAACGAATCCAAAACGCCCAAATTTCCTTTGGTTCTGAAAACAAATGAGATGTCAGTTTTATTGTGAGATATTTTCACTTGAAAGATGTTTACTTTCTGTCACATTAACCTGCAACTGCTTAAAAACTCACAGAAACTGAAGTACAAATCCCTTTCTGCCCATCAGATAGCCACAATATACTCCTTTGTGTCACTTAGGCTGAGATTCAATCTGCTTGGGAGGCTGATGAGTGGATTGGGGCACAGTTGTGATCCCAAAGATACTGAGTATCCCCACAGAGTTACCTTTGTGTTGCTTGTGCCAGCTGACAAAGTAGCAGCTCTTTTGGGGAATCTGGTGGTGCATTTTCTGTACAAGAGGAAAATGTGTTTCTGCTTAGGAGCAGTGAGATGTAGAAGCAAGGATGATGGCAACTGGGGAAGGAGTGTGAAAGGGACCATGAAAGGCATCAGAAGAGATTGGTGGGTTTTACCTTTTCATGTGTCAAACTTGGGTGCCTGCAGTTGTTGGCAATAAACTGTCACTGTGCAGACAGACCAACGATGCAGAACAATCTGAGGAGACTGAGGGTTGGAAAGAGAGAAGGAAATGATTGATAGGTTAATGTGTGTATTGGGTGTGAAAGAGCACCTGCAATCATGGGGCTGGAGCAAATCAAGGGCCTGTGCTTGGCTGTGGCTGCTGCAGTGCAGCAGTAGGACAGACAGCACAGTGGTCCATGATATCCCAGTTATTAATGGAAGAAAAACAACCTTTACATATGCAGTATGCATTTGGCTTCCTGGAATGACTGTAAGGTACTTGCCCTTGGACAGTTTCTGAGAGAATGGAAAGAACTGATATGGGGAGCAGAGCTACTGATTTCTGAGGAATGATTAAAAATACTTAATACAGATTATCTGAGAAGCAAGGACTCCATTGATTTCAGGTATGATTTCTCAAGAAACCTTCTCTCTTAGCCTTTGCAAGAGGGTGTGATTAGACAGAATGGGCCACAAAAGAGAAGATAACTTGAACATCAAGAAATGTTGCTTGCAATGAAGCTAAATAATCTTCCATGAAAAATGGTGGAAACGTTGTTTGGTGTTGTGTAACACTCACACAGAGCTGGGAAAAATGTTCTGCAGGGCTGGTCATTGAAAGTCACATCTTCCCTGGTTGAGCTGTGCCTGGGGATTAGGGTGGAGGTTTTGGAAACAAAGCTCTTTAGTCTGCCAGACCAGCTCCTCTGTTGGGAGTTGGCTGCTAAGCCCCCCTCTGCAGTCTGCTGGAAGGGCAGTCATTCCCTGGTGGATGAATTAATAGGTCTCATTCAGTCTTTAGCCTCTGATCCAGGAAATACGTGAGCATTTGCTGGCAGCTGGCATGTCTGCTGGTATTCTGTAAAACAAACACTGGAGCATCTTGAATTCTGTTCTGATCGTGTGGTGAGGGAATATGGGAGGAGGCAAGTGATGGAAGTGGTGAGGACAGCAGGCTGGGCTAGAAATATTACTGGGGTTGCATTGCCTTTGTTAATTTGTGTTCTTGGACCCATGCTGAATTCTCCTCTTAAAGAAAAAGCAAAAGCAACAGGCCTGAGGTGTTCTCCAGTTTTAAGTTTCAGCCATTACTGGCAGAAAAACCTAATGGATAATCCTGGACAGTAGTTGCCTCTTCCTTTGCTGAGCCCAGCACTAGGCACAACTGGTTGCTAAAGTGTGAAGAGCCATTTCAGAGGGTTGTGCAGCTCTGGGTTTTATGGTGTTACTGCACAGTTCTGTTTCTCTCTTCAGGTATGAGGTGGGTCAGTTAATGCAAAGTCTGATCAGACCACTGAGAAGTACAATGTATGATAACCGATGTCTCCTGGGTGGTTTGATGTAACAGGCAATCTTTCCTCCACTAAATTTCTTCTATCCCACAATAAACTAAGAGTTTATATAAATTAGACATACTCTTCCTGCAGAGCTGGTGGAGGTGTAAGGGCTCCAAGATGGTATGTTTTTGCTAGATAGGGAGGAGTATGTTTATTCTGATTCACAGTGGCTGCTTTAAAAATTGGAGACAGTTTGTCTGTCTTCAGCATGAGTGGTTTATTGAAGGGCAGGCAGGTGATACACAGACAAGCATTTACAACGCTGGTTTAAGGATAAACCTCTTTTAATTAAGTGTAACTTGAGTCACAGAAGTTCCTCTGGTGACTTGGAATAAGGTTTTCACTTCCTGCATCATCCATTTCTAGTGAAGATTTAGAAGAGAAAAAAATCTGAGATTTCGTTGTCTTGGTTGCAAAGGAAATCGGAAAGCTGAGAGAAGTCAAGCAACTTCCAGAAACTGTAACCCAGCTTGGATGTGCTCATTCAGCCCCTCTGAAAGCCAGTACTACTGGTTTTCCTTTCAACATTATATTCAGTTTCTTTCTTAAAATACTCTGTTAAGCCCCTCTCCAGGAAGAGTGGAGGGCCACTTCTTTTCCTTATTTTAACTACTATAACCTGATCTACAGAAATGCCAGAAAACTGATTGGATTTGGTGATTATCAGATAAATAAATTCCTCCTCTTAATTTCCCTTTAAAAGGAATACCCACTGTTGTCTGCATTGGTGTGACTTGGGCTTATAGTAACAATTAGTTTTTAAAGTCTGAATCAGTCCAGTTCACAATGCCAGGCAAAATACATTCTTGTGGTAATTCTGGCATCCTTGATGACAAAAAGTATTGGAAAATTTGAGAGAGACTTTGTTCTTACAAAATATCCAAGCTAGTTTTGTGTAACTGAGAAGCAGCTTGGAAAGTCCAGATAAGAAGCCAGATGTTGGCCTGAATTAGTGAGATTTGCTTGCCTGAATCAAATTTGGCATTCCACCATGCTTCCCAAATTAATTGTGTCATGTATAATTCCAGTGTGAGTTGATTTTCTATTTTATTCTGCATGACTTCTGTTCATTTATCATTATTAAGCTATTTCCTGGAGATACTCAGGCTTAAGTGTGTGCTTTTATGGCTACCAGAGTTGTCTGCAGTTACACAGACAAAAAATATTAATCCAGGTTAAAAGGTAATTTTTTTCCATTTACTGTGTATACTGTATTTCAGTCACCATTTCTCTGTTTACCTGAATATTTGATTTGAAGAATTATCCCACCCACGAATTAGATACAAGGTTTATGCTTAGCTTATTGTACTCATTTAGAGTAAATTCTTTCTTTTGCTTTTGTTTTTAACATTGGTAATACACTCCTGGCATCGTCTCTCTTAATTTTTTTTGCTGGGAAAAGAGTATGCAAAAGAATATTTATTAGCTGATTTAAATTCAATTAACTTTATTTCTCTTTCATGGAGTTTTTAACAATGCTTAATGAGAGACGTAGCTGAATTGCAGAGCTATTACTTCCCTCTGAATACATCGAGATCTTTCCTGAATTCTCATGAAGGTTTCTTGATCATTCACACTTTAGTGCTGGCCTTCATAATTATTTTATAGCATATGGAAAGTCCCACAGATGCTAATTCTATTAGCTTTTGTCATGCTCATTTAACAAATAGTTCCAGTTCCTCATTTGTCTGCCTCAGTATCTATTGTTTATTGGTGATTTTTTTTCTGCCTTTCCCTGGGTTGAGGCACTAAGACCACCCTGTGCTAGGCGGAGTACAAACACAAAGCAAAGTGCATTCCCTGCCTTGCACATTAACACTTTCGTTTTATGGCTAAATGAGAAAGATTCCTCTCAACTGCCTTGTACTCAGACCTCTGCAGACACTCAATTGCCACTTCAGCAGCGTTTAGAAAGTAAATCTCCAGCTTAGGGAAAAAAATAATTAAAACTGAGCACCACTGTTGCTGAAAAAATTCTTGTGTTTGTTGGAAGATGCAAGAATTGGAGCTTAAAAATAGTACCTATCATCTGCATGCATAGGCAAAAATGTGATGCTCTTTCCTCTCTTCTCTGCCATGCTTTTGCTCTGGTTCAAGCAAATGGGCTGATAAATGCTTGAAAGTTGTGTGTCCCTCCTATTAGCCTCCTTGTTTGCTTACCTTCTTTCAACAGCTTCTCCATTCACAGTGTTGAACAACAGGAGAAGAAATACACTTTTAAAATGAAAATACTCCAATAGTGGGTAATCCTGCTTCCCCCACGGATGGTCAAACTAGAAAGGTTCATTTCTTGTCCCAAAGTCTGTTATGGCAAGGAAAATGATAAAAGCACACTGAAATGGCAAATCATTGCGTTGCTGAGCACACACTCCCGTGTGTGGAGCACTCTGAACTCTGGAGACTTGAGCCTGGAGTGCAATTTTGTGGGCAGCAGGGGTTCAGGGGCAGAGCTTGTGGATGTTAGGGCAGTTAACTGAGCTGGGCTCTTTCCTAAGCGTTTCTGAAGCATTCCTTGTTTTTCCTTTGGTTTTCCACGCAGGCACACAGATGTACATGGATAAACATGCAGAAACACAGTGTTTACAGACTGAGCATGATAGCTGAGCCACTACTCCTAAACCAGCAGCCACTGCTCTGCTGGGTGTGCAGTGGGTCCCCCTAGGGCCTGGTGTAACCTTGTTTGGGGAATTCAGTGGAATATGACTGCCAGAAGCACACATTATACATCTAGATGTATTTCTTGTACCGACACAGCTGGTGAAAAATGTGCATGAGGCTTGCCATTCTTTCCAGCCAGGAGAAGGCATGTCCAGCCAGACCCTGGATGGCCTCTGTGCAGTGATCCCATCAGCTGCTGGGAAGGTTGGGTGCAGCCCTGGGACATAGCCCTGGGTGCTCCTTGCTTCATGCTGTTACAGGGAATGTGGAGAAGGCTGCACAGCTGTGGAGGCCAATGGAATAGCTGCCACATCTTTTGGGATTTCGGCTCGATCCCCCTCAGCTTTGCCACACCTTGTGAGATATATCTGGTAGAGCCTTGAAGAGCTCAGAATGGCTTTCTATCCACAAGCCCTACTGAGCAGTACATACATAACTTGGGGCAGTGATCTGACCTTTGGGTATGACCGAGCTCCTTATGGCATCCCATATAGTCCGGAGGCAGGGTGTGGTTTGGGATGACCACAGTGATTAGGAGACCTCCTGGAGGGGTGTGAGGGAGCTTAAGTTGTCATTGCTACTGCTTTGACTGGCTGCAGAGCTCTGTGCATGCATTCAAAGATCCCAGATATAAGCAAACAAAAACCTTTGCTTTGGTTCCCCTTTATTGGTGGTTTTTTGTGGGGTTTTTTTTGTGTTTGTTTTTTTTTTTCAACTCCTGCATCTGCTATAATACAAATCTCCTACCTGCCTCTACGAATAAGAGAACAGTGGAACAGATTTATTAAGCTGATAAAGAACAGGAAAAAACAGTGGATTTAGTGAAATTTGAAGACAGTTCACACTGCTGAGCAGCACAGTATGCTGTGCTGGAATAAAGCACTGCAAGATGATGCCCTTGGTCAGGATTTGCAAAGTCACAGGGGATATTTGAAGCTGTTTAAGAGAGCCTTGCTTTGATTATGCGTTAAAAACACTTTCTTTTGCTGACTACAGCAAAACCCTTATCTTCCTACCTTGGGAACAGAAATCTTTAGGATGTGAGTGCTGCAGATCCTGCTTGGACCAATATTCAGTTTTGTTCTTAATTTATGATGGTTTTGGCTTTCCATGAAGAAGTTAAACGGATTGTGGCTCTTTGGGTGGTGACAGGAGGTGTCTGGGAACAGTGACTCCAGCCCTGATGCAAGCAGATCTCAGTGTTCATGTCTTGCTTTGTAGCTGCTGGGGGCTGTGATGGACTGGGGCTTGCACTGTCCTGTTGCAGACTTGGGTGAATTCTGGAGGAGCACATGGGTGAAAAATCAGTGATTATGCAGAAGTTGAGTGATGCCTGTGCATTTAGAGTGGCCAAAGGTGTAGATTATTCAGTACTGAGGTTTTAGGTACAGCAGCACCATGTGCCCTCTTTCTTGGAGCTTTTCCATGCTGACAGTGCTGTCTTGTGCTGTGGCTGAATCCTGCAGCACTGACAACTGCTTCTTGGCACTGGCCTGCTTCCCATCCCTCCTTATTCCCCACTCCCTCTGATTACATTTCAGTTTCTTCCATGTAAGAACTGTAAACTATTACAGTAAATCTATTACTCTCTGGGGTTATGTTTGTCTGTTGCCCATTTTAATGAATGGAACTGTGCAGCAGCCTAAAAGATAAAATTATGTGAATTAAGGTACTAGGTCATGTTGGAGGCTTTTACTTTCTACTAAATATAAAAGCAAATATTGCAAGCCTGAAGAAATACAAGGGAAATATTGATAACATCCTTTATGCATGGAATAACTTAGGGAAGGATGCTGACTGGCCAGCCCTGCTGTACCTCCCCTAAGTGAAGTGCAGTGCAGCTCTCTGGTACCTCAGTGGAAGATGGACACTGGCACAGTAATGTAGTGTGACAGAAATGTAACCTTTTAGAAAGACTGTCTCTCTTCTCCTGCCCTTTAATTAGCAGATGAGAGCCACCAAACATCATCCCATCAATATTTCTGCAAAATCAGGGTATTTTGTGTGTGTATATAGAGTAAAAAATGGAAGGAAACCCCAGGATTTAACAGCAGTCATGCAGTATTCATAATAGTCCTTCAGCTTCTTCTGAGGCTTCAGAATTAATTTTGAGGCAGGGAACTAATTTTTTAATTACCTTTAAGTGAAGTGCTGCTGAGGAGTATAAAAAGCTGCATTGAGTCTGTGTGGAGAATGTAGCACCAAAGATCTGACCCATCTTTCCTCAGGAGCTGCTGCCTTATCATCATCTCAGTGATGTCTCTGGTATTTAGTGAGATGCTGGCTCAGCATGGCATAGATGGAGTCCACCAGCCTTTTGAGACATCTTGCAATGCCTTTTCTCCCTCACTGCTTGAAAATGAAGGGATATAGGAGTTTTGAGGTTTGTTTTTGAGTCATCTGGCTTCCCTGCTGTGAGATTTTGTGGAAATGCTTTCGCTGTTCTTTAGTTACCCATAAATGGTTGGGTCTAGAATGTATCCTGGGAGAACATGTGCTTCTCTTTTTGCTTAATGCTTAATTATCTTTTTTTGTGCTGCCTTCCCACAGTATCTACCTCTGTAGGATTTTGGTCTGTGACTGAGGTTCCATAGTTTGAGAATAATGCAAATAACCCCCAAGAAATAAGAATTCTAAATATTTCAATACAACTACTTTTATGCTATTTGGTAAATGCTCAGCAGCATGTTCAATAAAGCCTGGGGGAAAAATTGCCTGACTTGCAGTTAATTTTTACTGAGGTGTGATTGCCCTTGAAGGTCAGAGAGAGTTTTCCCTGAATTAAGAGTCTAAGAAATGGTGCTTAGGTTTGTGCAGGCTTTTGAGCATCTTTCAGGTTTGGGCTTAGTTTTTGGGGGGGTTCCTTTCTTTGATTGCTTTGCCTGGACCCTTGGCAGCTTCCCAGCATTGTTCTCTGACCTGCTGGGAAGGAGTGGAGAAACAGTGCTCTCTAATTTTACAGAGGTTGGGCGATAGCATTTCCTGAAGTTTTGAGCTCTTACCTGTTAATTGGTAACAGTTCATGGTATTGTCCACCATCACAGATTCAACAAGCTCCCCAGTATCCCTTGATACCCAGATTCTTCCTCCCCTTCAGTTATCACCTAATTTTTGATACTGTAATTTTTGTAAGATTCTACAGGGTTTGGTTTCATGTGTAGCAAAATCTTCTGGTTGGGTTGTGCCACTGGATCTAAAATGTAAATTGTGTTGTTCTTCAGTTACTTGTGATATCGTATCTCTAGTGTTTCCTCTGTTTTCCTGGAAGCTTGAAAACTCTTCAACTGTATCATCTATTGTTGAGGAAGCAGTTTTGTTCAGGTTTGACATGACAACCCTCACGCAGGGTTGTCACCTGCTTGCAGCAGGGCAGTGGAACTAGTGTTTGAAAAGCTCAGAGGTTTGTGTTCTTCTTGCCCCATCAGAAAATTGCATTGGGCTCTTGATGGATGACTCAGATAAAGCACAGCAAAGGTGCTGCACTGCCATGGACCTTACAAAATACTGCTTCCAGTTCAAATATGGAGAGGCCCTTTTGCCTTGGCAGTTTGGTAGTGCCCCTCTGCCAGCAGTTAGTCTTGCATGTGTGTGCCTAGCAGAACAGAGCCAGCTGAGGTAAAATCACAAAGCTCAGGTTCACCCATGGATAGGAGATGCTTCAGTGAGGGTGGCTGTTTTAGTTCTACTGTGGCTGCTCCTCTTCTGGCCAGACAGGAGGGATCCCTGGGCTGGTGACTGCTTTAACCCTCCTGCTTGCACCCACTAAGGGATCTGTGTGCACAGGATGACAGTGTCCAAGCAGAGGCCTAGACTGGTTTAGATAAATCCATTTAACTGTTCTGGCAGAGCTGGAGGGCTCCTGTGAGCTTGGATAATGTGTTAATCTGCAAAATGTTCGCTTTCACGTTCCTCTCCAAATGGTATTGTTTTTCTGGCTGCTCCTTTCCTCTGTTTCGCCTGGTGAGAGGCTGAATCTTTGAGGCTGAGTGGCTTTTTTGTCCATGTGCCTTTGTATAGGCTCACAAAGCTCACAGAGTTTTAGTAGCAGGAGTCAGTATTTGTAGCAGGAGGCCTGTGTTCTCTCAGGAGCTCGTAACTCTTCCTTTGCTGGAAACAAACTCATCCATCCACTCGTGTGTGAAAATTTCAGTGATCTTGGAAATTTTGGTAGGAATGACAACACAACAGTGAAAGTCTCTGTGGCCAGCTTGGCAAATGGAAATGGAGAAGCAAAAGACACCACCACCCAGACCAAAAAGGGTTTTATTTTAAAAGCTTGAAGTTGTGTAGAACTTCAGCCACACTGGCAACCTGTTGGGTGTTCCAAGCTAACATGTTGCTTTGTCAAGTAGAGGAGAACAAGGAAGAAGTCTTAGGTTGTTCTTTATATTGATGAATTTGAGTTCCTTTTATTACCTTCCTTTTGTGGTAAGGTTATTTATTTTTAATTCATCTAATACCAATCTTGCCCTCAAGATGATCCTGAGGCATTTGTGTTTGTGTGCCCACAACCATGGCAGCTAGATGCCAGGGAGGATCTGAGAGCCTCCTTCAGTCTTCCAGTAAATGCCCAGTGCCAACTGGCACCATCCAAGAATTAGTGGACTCGTCCATTAGCCTTTTCTCTCATTAAACCATCAGCCACTCTGCAGGAGCAGCTTCCAAATCACACTCCCCTCTGCAACAGGCAGGGATTTCTTCCTTGATTTCTTTGCAGCTCATGAGCCAAACCCACATCACACCTGCCTGCCATTCATCTGCCAGCACTGCTGGTGCCAGACCAGCTGTGCAGCAGCCGATGCTTTCTGTCTGGGGTGAGTACACATTGCTACTGCAGAGATTCAGGAAGTAATTGGATCAAAACCATAATTTGCTCTTTAAGCACTCTGAGGTGCAAGTAGATCTCCTTTCCCCTGCTGAAAGAACTGAGGAGGAGAGGGGGGTTGGTGAAATAAGATGATAGGAGGGAAATAAAGGGAGGAAAGAATTGAGCTGCATCCTCGCCATCTGTCTGCTTGGAGTGGTGCAGCTGCTGTGCCATTGACAGGTTGCTGTCTCTCCACTCAGTGCAGACAGCCAAATGACTTGAATCATGAGCACAAAGAGCTGAAGATTAATACTACTAAATAGCCTGGTCACAAAATCTACCCCGAGGCAAAGCCTCTAGCTGCTTGAAAACCTTAAGAATCCTCTCCCTCTCGATTTGCACTTCTCTTCAGAGATTTATATAATTTGGGAGCCGAGCATTTCAGCATATATGCTTTTTCTGGATCAAATCCTGTGTCTTTGCAGCACGGTCAGTTTTGGAACGTTGACGGGTTATCTAGAAACAAAGGGGAACGGCCAGCTGGAGTTACAGTGTTACTACCACTGTGCTTAAAATTAGTTAAGGATGTGTTTAAATGCTTCATTAGCTCAGGGTCTGTCTGCTACCCAGGGCTGCAGTTTCTGACAGTCTCAGCTCAGGGATACGTGGAAGATGCTCTCCTTTTAATTGTGAAGAAAATGCTCTTTGCATCAAGTGCTGTGGAAAACAGGCAAGGAAACAAACAAAAATTCCAGAGGTATAGTGTGCTCTTGTGAATGGCTGTAAATACCTTTGTTGAAATATCAACTGGACACTCAAGAGGTATCTGAGGGATTCACCCAGGGCAAGAAATGTGGAGTTTACTTCTCCTCTCCCAGCACCTCAGGCTCTTTAAGATGGTCTCATGACAACCTGGGTCCTGATCCAGTAGTGTTGACATCCTTGGAAGAATACTTTGTGTACCCAACCTAAAAAAAAAAAAAAAAAAAAATCCAGCACAAACCAATTTTGGATGCTTCTCTCCTGGTGTTATTAAAGATGATAAAGATTTTCCAGAGATGAGTCACTGGCAAGTGTCCCTTCCTGAGCCTGAAAGACCACTCAGGCAGTTGTTAATCCCTGAGAATAGCTCTGCAACTGAGTCATTACAGAAAACCTGAATATGGTTTAGGGCTCAAGTTGTCTCTCATAACTGTTCAGAGAAGTCATGATGGGATGGCAGTCTTTACATCACATATATTTGCAGTGTGGGACTATAAATTAGTGATGTCAGGAGCACAAAAACAACTGAGTTGACTCCAACTGCTTTTTGTGATAGCCCTGTAATTGCTGCTACTTCTATTCAGCCCTTCATTTTTTGTTAGTTTATTTCCCACAAAACCATTCCCTATGTACTGCCTCCAGCACACCAAGTCCAGTTTGGTGCATGGCTTCTCCAGCTGGTTTCAGTTATGGAGAATCAATGCAGCCATGGACTTGCCAACCTCTGTATGAGTCCAAGCCCTATACTCACACCACCCCAGACTTTGTGAACTAAGAGATGAGAGACCTGTTCTGTCTCCTCCCACAGTAATTTGTTCTCTGATGTCCAGGCATATCATCCTCGCTGGAGAGGAGGCAAAAGCTTCTTTTATTCTCCTGTTATTCTCAAGGGGTTCAGGCAGTAGCATGTGCTCTGAGAACAGCAGCAGATGCAGGCTGTGTTCTCATATTTCTGGGTTTTCTGGGGAAGCTTTTGACTAAGCAGCTGCCATCTCATGCAGAGTCAGAATCTGAGTCTCAGAATGTGGTAGAAATGTCAGAGGAAATATAAGAAGTTGCTGCCCCTAGCTATTTGCTTCCTTTCTTCAAAATCTGCAAGGCTGCTGGAGCAGAAAGTATCTTACTATTGCATCTGGCAGCTTCAGCAAAGCTTCACCTCCCTTGGCAGCAGAGCTGATAGCACTGGATCTACACAGCAACAATATAACATAGCCCCTCAACCATCCTTGCTTTGGTGGGGCAGGAGGAGGGGCAGAAGGGATAGTAGTGGCATCATTTCTTAAATTTCTCTTTGCAGACTTGAAAGCTATCTCTAATGAGCTTAGGATGAACTGCCTACTTATTATTCTTATTCTTTTTTTTCCCCCAGTTTCCTTCATATATTAAACGCAAGTGACAATTACTTCTGTTTTCAGGATTCATGACAGTAGAGTACTGTCCATGTAAGGATTGAACTATTTTAATTTTCCTTTTTTTTTTTTTTTTTTTTTAAGATTTCCCTGTAGTCATTGTGGCCCTGGAAATTGAGAATGAAAATTTTCCATTCTCTTTGCCCAATCCCTGCCATCCACTCAGAGTTTTTGTTTGCCACTGGGGCCTTATGAGCATCTCTTGTAAAACTCCACTACAGATTCTGCATATGCCTCTCTCTGGTGCCATTGCTGGCATTGTCAGGCTCTGTGATCCCCACCGTGGAAATAAGTAAGCCCAGCTCTGCTCCAAAAATAGAGCCACATGAGAGGTGAATTCCTGAAAGGTGGTGTGCCAGGAGCCTGGTGGTTTGAGTAGAGATGTTCATGATAACCTTGGTGATCCTTAGACCGTGTTCAGCAAAGTCTACAGAAGTGTGAAGAGAGATAAAGTTGTCAAGGGGGTTTGTGGGTTGTGACTTAGTAGTTCCTTTTTGCCATACCGACTATAAATTCCTGCTGCCCTGGAAGTGACTCTTGGCTCTGCTGAGCTGTCAGATGCCTCTCTACCCCTCTCCTCATGCTCCTTCCAAAGCCTGCTCGCTGCTGGCCGTGCCAGGAGCAGTGGCTTGGATGAGAAGGGTGAGATTTGTTTCTCTAAGCTGGCTCTGTGAGTCCGAGTTGCCCAGGATCCATCACGGTCTTAATCTCCTTAGAGGGCTGCTATTGTTCTTCATCGGAGGCTGCTATTCCTGAAGATGTTTTCCAGATGGGGTCTGACACCTCAGCAGACAGGCTGAGCACTGGGCTCACTGGGTGAGGATGACTCTGGGCAGGACCTCCTCACCGTGCAGGAATTGCTCATAAGTAGGAGGACAAATTGACACATTCCCTTTTTCTTTTCCCACCTCCTACAGTTCTTGGGAATGAGAAAGGAAGCCAGTAAGAAATGTTGATGTTGGCATTTGGCATTTCAGTCAAGAGCAAAGGAAGATCAAGTGAAATGCCTTTTTTTCTTTTTTCTGTTTTTTTCTCTCTTTTTTTTTTTTTTTGTGGTGGGCAGAGAAGTGTTGCTGCAGAGGTAGTGCTAGGCTGCTGCACATAAAATCCTGCCTGAATTTGTTCAGTTTTCAAATTCATGGGGAAAAGAGTTGACAGTTTTTGTCTCTGAGATTCCTAAAGTGACTGAGCCAGCAAAGGAGACCCAGAGGGTTCTCAAGTGAAATTCTCAAAAAATGACCTCGTTTACACTCACTGCTTCCTCTAGCAGTAAAACCCTTTAAATGCTACTTCAAAAATTCATGATTTCAAGTGCTTTAATGGAAGCAAAGGAGAGACCTTTCTGTTTTGTCTGGAAAGAGCTCATGGAGAGTTCAAAGGGAACTTTTAGTGTCTAGTTATGCTGTGCCCATCCATCCAAGAGCTCTTCTCCTTGAGTTACCTAAAGCTTTAATCTTTTATTGAAATCACTGTGGGATGTTGACTTTAATGTAAGACTTGCAAATGGGCAGCCTGTAAACCAAGGCACTAATACATCGAAGGTGAATTTAACTTCAAATTATGCACACTATAAATAGGATTTTCTAGTCTTTTCCTGCTGAAATAGTCCAATGGGAATCTGTGGTTTTCATTAAGCAGAGCTAAGGCAGTGCAGAAAGATTTAAAAATCTCAGTCTATAAAGACATTTATGAATTTGTGGAACATTGCCATCACGTTGGTTTTTTAATCTGTTTTGTTAAGTTGTAGTTCACCCCTTGAAAAATGTGTAACTTTTCTACCTCTGGATTAAATTCACAGCCTGCCTGCAGTGTGAAAGTGCTGGCGGTGATGCAGTTGCAATTGGAAGCTTTCCTTGTGAGGCGTTTTCACTTGGCTGAATATGAATTAAACTTGGGGTGCTGTGAAATGCAGTTCACTTGGTGCTCTCTGCAAAGTGGAACATCCCCATCCGTGTCAGCAGCTGGCAGGGATCTGGGTGTCACTGTTCCTGCCATCACCTGGAAACTGTACTGCCCTCTGGCTCAGAGCAGTTTGACATGAGTCTGGATTTTGTGGCAGCTTTAGGGTCCAAAAACCTCTGGAGTCATGTTTCTTTCCATGCTGGTCGGGATGTCTCTAAAGCTGCAGCCTGAAGGTAATTCTGGGTCATTAACAGGGGTTATTCTGGGAGCCTTGCATTGCTGCTGTCCCTGGAGTGAAGTGGAGGGGTAGGCCAGCAGTGTGTGCCTGAGAAAACTGTCATGCAATTCTGAAATTCTGCTTCTGGGAAATGCTTGGTTTGAGGGATGGTATCAATACTTGATGACAAATGAATTCTTCATTTGCTTTATCTGCCAAAGAATGCACTGATTGCTCAGCTGGAGAAAGGAATATTTAATTACAGTCTTCTGGAACTTCTGTGCAACAACATTGTGGGTTGGGTTTTTTTAGACATTCCTTTTTTCTCCTGAACCTATACATAGTTTAGGGTATACTGAATATTGGATAAAAGCAAGATAAATGTATTTCACAAATTAAAAAAAAAAGATAATTTATATTTCATGCTTAATAGCTGAGCTTTAATTATCAAAGTTAGGTCAGTTTAAGTAAAAAAGGCAGTGGAATTTTATTCTGAAATGACTCCTTTAAACCCTAAAGAATAGCACTGTGATGTAGGTTTATTATCTTGGGGATAATAAATCAAATTATCCCTGATCAAATTATCAAATTATCCCTGATTATAGGCAAAATGGAAGATTTTTTTTTTTAATCTGCTAGCATAAAAATGTCAAAGCAGGTTCTCCAAGCAAAACACCATTTTCATACTCATAAGCACTTTATTTCTTGAGACCCAGGTAGCTATTATTGTGCTCTATGTTGGTAATATCTGTCTGAAGTCAGGAGGTGTTCTGGCAATTGATAGGGCGATTTAAAGGACACAGACACCAATGGGAAGCATGGTCTTATTTTCCCATGAATATTAAGGCAACACATAAGTAAAATGATGCATCCAATAAAACTACACACTTGGCTTTAGCAACGAGTGAAAATAAGCAAGGCAGTGCACCTAATCATTACTATACAGGAGAAGGGGTAGGGATTGAGAAAGATACATCACCAATTGCCTAAATACTGTACCATCATCCAGAGTCCACAGGACTTGGAGAGCCCTTCCCAGCAACTGGGAAAATCCTACACAGCATGTCCACCCATAGGTGAGGCCTCCAGATTCACCCCAAAGCTGGGTCCAGCTTTATAGGCCCAAACCAGCAAGTCAAAGTGGCTTGATTATATCTTTAGCACAGAAATTATATTATATTATATTATTACATTTTTAGCCCCTGGATCTGATGGCGCTTCCAGACCAGCCAGGGCCCAGGCCTCAGCTGGGAGGGTTTCCCATAAAACTATCCTACAGCGAAGTCTCTCTTCATGCCAGTTGGGGAAATTTCTTAAAATGCTACATTTCTTGCAGATAACTACACAAGGTTATGTGAAAGTTTCTAAAGCAGTCAGTTTGGTGTTAAACAGGTGGTGTAGTCTCAGTTATCTTTTAGCTAAGTAATACTGATGCTGTCAGTCACATATTGCCCAGGGTCCATCTTGTAAGTCAGCTCTGGCTGAGGCCTGCTGCTCAAGCCTCAGCACATCAGTGGGATTTCTCATACAATTGGAGCAGTTTTTCCTGTACTCATGCCATGTACCCACAGGAATTGTTGCTTTGGCGTGACTGCGTTTGTACCTTGTGTTCTTGTACCACATCCCCTCGTGTGGGTTTTGTTCGTGTGTTATCTCCCCCACGCTGCTGAGAGGCTCCTTTCCCTATCTTTGTCCTGTCTTGCTCAGGACACCAGTTCAAGGCTCTGCAGCCTCCAAGCTGAGAGTGATTTCTCCAGTTCTGCAGCCTCCAAGCTGAGAGTGATTTCTCCAGTTCTGCAGCTCTCTGCTGAGCTGCTTGTGTTTGTGCTCCTGAACCATTACAGGCAAAATGCACCGACTTTGCCCAACGCTCTGACTTAAGCTAACGCCTCTAAGTTTGCCTAAAATAAGTGGTAACAGAGTGAAGCTGATACCCATGGAGCAGACAAAGGGGGGAGTATAAGGGGGTTATTTAGTTCTGTCAAGCACAGCAAAGATTAACTGTAAAATACTGTTTTTAAACACATACAGTCACATTCTTGCAAAGTGAGTGTGAAATGTCACAAAACAAAAGCAAGAGTGGTTTATACCCAGGATGAACTAAGACAAAAAGGACATATAAGTATTTTTAGTTAAATTTAGGGTGTGTTAGAGTTGGTACTAATGACTGTGTGAAGTGCAAGGCATGAAGAACTGTACTCAGAATGTGGATGTGTATCTGTGTGTATGGTATATGTATGTATGTGTATATATATGTTTGTGTGTGTATATATACACAAACACACACACACATGTATATATATGCACACACACATATATGGTTTTTCTAATAGTGTTCTATATTTATTGACCAGTTATTTGCAAAAATAATCTTTAGATTATGAAGGTGTTTGTATTGGGGTTAGAAGTCACATAATTCTTAGTTCTGTGCTTCACCTGTTTATCCACTCTGAGGTTGTTAGCTGTGTTAATAGTCACTTCAGAGGGGCACTTCAAGACCAGCCCAGGGCAGGCAGTGATACTGTAGCCATTATTTGAAGCCCCAGAGAAAGGATTCCCAGTATTTCTAAATGATTCATTTAAGACTTTCTTGGGCCTTCCAGGACATCTGCCCTCCAAAGCTGATCGCAGGAGATCATGCAGCACATTTCAAACCTTTTCTGTCACCTCCTAAATGTTGGGACACAGAGCTGCTTGCACTATCTATGCCCATTGAAGGTCTCTTGCCTTTGTTAGAGATAAGTGTAGCTTTTAATGTTGGTGCCAGTGAATTGCTCCCCATAAAGAAAATGAAACAGAAAAGGGAAAAGTGCAGGAAGAAATATTTCAGTCAGCAATGAGGTAGAACAGCGCTGATTATTGTGCTTATTTTACTTCTGTGTGTGTCATTATGGGTTTATTAGTGCACTCTTGAAACATATTGTAGAATAGCAAGATTTACAATACTGATCTTGTGTTCATCTTTTGTTGCAGAGGTGACTTTTTTGCAAGACCCTGACTTTTTTCTACCAGTTTGTATTGCCTGTCAAGAATTTTCATGTTGACTCTTGGAAACCTGCTGCAGAGTCTTCCCTGTTTACTATTCAGTCCTGTTTTCTTCCTCCTTTAGCAGGTAAGCACATGTTTCTGCAATACTAATTCCAACTGGAAAATGTTTCCAAATTCAGACACCTGGGGGGTTCTTTTTGTTGGACTCAGTAGGGTTAACATCTCTCCTCCAAAATTTCTGCCACAGGAAAATACCCGAATACTGTGCAGTACTTTGGAGTCTTTAGCATCAGTGCATGTCAGCCTGCATCCATCTAGCTTTAATGCAACTCAAAAAATGCTCTGCATGAACTTTCCCTTGGGAATCTATTTACAGCTGAATCAGGATTGTGAGCAAGCAATATAGAAAATTGCTTGAATTGTTGCTGTCTGAGAGGAGCCTCTATATAACTTTGTGCCCTCGAGGAAAAAAGCCCTGAGGAGGAGAGCCAGAGTGGGTGATGGAAGAGCTGGGGTGTCACCCACCACAGTGCCCTCAAGCTGAACGAGAGCATTCAGCTGCTGTTCACCAAGATCACAGTCAGTGTTGCAGAAACAGATTTAGCTGCCCTGGCTGGCTGTGCACTACAGCAACAAGGGATTCTCAAATGACCCATATATGATTGATATATATAAATATATATATATATATATGGGTGTGGCAAGAAGGGGCACTGAACAGCTGAGCTGTAGGAATGTCTTACACAGCTGCAGCTTTTCTGCAGGGAGGCCTGGCCAAACCCTTTATATTCATTGTTAGAATTGGATTTGTGTTTGAGATTGCAGGTTTCTAGGAAGAGAAACATTTTTAATGATTTCTTGAAATCACTTTTGTTAAATGCTAGTCATCAAAGGAGAGTGTGTATGGTGGTGTGCAAGTGCATTTATGTGAAAGGACAGTAAATGTGCTTACTCTTTGATGTTGTTCTGTTTTCCTTTTAACATTATCGTCACATATGACGAACTCTTGCTTTTTTCAAAACAACTTAGAAATTTTCCCAGAAAAAAATTGTCAGTTTCCTCCTGCAAAAGAATTTTCTTTCTGAACATATAGATATTTATTTACTTTATCACTCAAGTGCAGAATCTAGCCTCTCCCACGGCTTTGGCCTTTTTCCTTAGTATTTTAAGGAATGGGGTCTTTTCTAAAGGGTTAGCTCTTGAAAACTTTTATTTCTATTTACCTTGTATCAATGCAGACTTTCTTCCCAATCTGTATGGAGTGGGAATGGTGGGAATTCCTGTTCTGTGCTACTTTATTGCAGTGGTAGCTGCCTTTTCCTGCAGTGTTACTTGGTCTCATCCCAGGCTGCAGGAGTAAATGGTCCCCTATGAACTGCAGTTGGCCAGAACCTTGCAGGGCTCTGATCATAGTCACAGTGCTGGGCTGGAAGGGACCCTGAGGATCATTTTGTTCCAATCCCCCTGCCTTGGGCAGGAGCACCTTCCACTAGAGCAGGTTGCTCCAAGCCTGACTTTGAACACTTCCAGGGATGTGTGCCAGGCTGAAACCTACAGCAGAATTTATCTTGTTCTGTAAACTGGGCACAGATGTTTCAAACTGAGAGAAAAATGAACCCACTCATTTTTACTTGTGCTGCACTTTTTGTCCCTTAGGATTTTGAGGGTGCTCTTTAGGTACTGCCACTCTGGATTCCCTGACACCTGAGTTAAGGATGTCAGTGGCAGAGAGGGGATATTGTACAATGGGAACTTGATAATCCCAAGTCATGAGGAGTTTGGGCATTGCTTTTCTCTTCATAAGTAATTCATCTGGAAAAGGTGAGCTGTTCTTCCTCAGGCAGGAAATCCCCGCTACCTCTGCTGCATTATTTCCAGCATACCCAGAAAGTTTCTGCTCCTGACCTTTACCACCCTCCCTAAAAACAAATATCCACGTCTGCTCTTAGCTAAATTAACAGTCTACCAACTAATCTGCTTCCAAACATGAGTTCTGTCAGCTGCAACTCCAAATACAGCTCCTAGGAAAATTCAGCCACTGCCGGCAGAACTAAAAGCTGCTTTCATGCTTCACTGAAATATTTCAAATGTTCACTGTGTACAGTCCATCTTTTTTTGTTCATCGTTAAACTTTTTATTCTTGGTATTCTGAATAACTCAGAGTAAACAGAGCCACGTGTGTAAGCCCTCTGTTCTTAGTGCAGCATTTACAGCCTACCCTATCATAAACTGTTTATAGATTGCCATGTCATCTGTAACCTTACTGTGATGGACAGTCAGAGCAGAGTTCCCACCCTGGGAGGAGACATTACTAAACAATATGCTTTGAGCAGCTTACCAGCACCCTGACAGTGCTGATTTTCAGTGTTTGCTGACTGGAAATATCAATATCTTACGAAAAAAGTTTACACCTGCAGGCCAAACCCAGTATTTTATAACCACCTGGGTTTTTTACTTTGCAAAAATGCATTACTTGGCTAGCAATATAGTAAACTTTTAGCAATGCTTACAGTTTTATTGTATTCAAATTTTATATTCCAACATATTTTTATAGTTATTAGTATTACTTGCTCTTCATTGTGGTATGCTGTAATTTAAAGATCTTAGCCTCTGGCTGTACTGTAACAGGGGCCATAGAAAACAGGTATTGAAGTTAGTTTACACCTGCAGGCCACAGCCTTTGTAAGTAATAGATGATATATGTACATAGGTTTGTACATTACTTTCTGAATGTTATTGTTAACATGTCATTGAAATAACATGCCCTATGTTATTTCATGGAAATGTCACAGGTTTCAAATCCAGCACAAGCAGAAAGCCTTGGCATGTCAGGGCCAATCAGAAAGGGCAAAGTGACACATTTGCTGTCCTTGTGAGGAGACAGATCAGTAGCAGAGGGTTGAGATAATAAAGGAGGTTAGAAGGGTTTACTGTGTCACAGCAGAGGAGCACTCATTTTTATAGTATTATGGGAAATTCCTGGCAAAATTGTAACTCTTTCTTTGCTCCCTTTTTTGCCTCCTCCAAATACAAAGAGGGGACCCTGGCAGTATTTTCATTTATTGTTCAGTTATTGTTCACTGCTGGAGGGTGTAACTCTGAGCTGAAGTCTCCTTAAAATTTCATTTGATTCCCTAGCCAGAAGATGTTCTTAGCCAATCTTTCTGTTGGGGCTGTCTCATGAAAGCCTTTGTCCTTTTTCTCTCACTCTCAGTGCCTTTTGGTCAGCAGCAGATTCTCCTAGAAATACTAATTTGATATCTCCCATCTTGAAATACCAGCTGAGCTTGTACCAGTGAGAGCTCTGGAAAATTTCTTCATCCAGGGTCAGAGCATGTACTTGAGGAAATTAAACATTTATTAATTGGATACCAGATTATTTACACTTGTGTTATGATCAATCAGGCAAAAAACCCGCAAAACCTGGGGATGACATTCATATAATCTAATTTTAGATATTTACAGCTTGGAATACCATATCCATATCTGAACTACCCACATTATAATCTCTTTATAGGTCTGGAGAGAACAGGCACATACACAGCATGGCTTTCCTGACCAGGTGGAAATATCCTTTAAAGGATGCAGTCATTGCACCCTGAATGTGCCCAGTTTTCTCCAGCAGTTACAGAATGAGATCTGAATTTTCCTGTACATTTTCCAGTAGCTAGAGCTCAATGAGCTTAAAAAATGACCAAACTGGAATGATAGAACTTTATCTCAAGAGTGTCTTAAATGCACCTTCCAGTTCTGACCTCCCAGGCCACTACACTGCTGTTGCTGTGGTCATGAGTGTGTTGTCTCTCTTCATAGCTCTTGTGGAGAATTTAATCAAAAGGAACAAAGAAATTCAAATGCTGTGTCCAGTTTTCATCCCTTTACTTATTTGCCATCTCACAAATACAGGCAGTAGTAAAGTGTAGATACAAACATAAATATTGTATCTATAGATCTACCTGTTAAAACCCTGTGAAATAATTCTACCATGTAACAGCTGAAGTCTTACTTTTGTTACATTGAATTTTTGGGGTAAGTTAGGAAAGGTAAAGGTAGTACCTTTCACTCCTCTTCCATTTTCTCCAGGAGGATAGGTCATGTCACTGAGGTCTGAATAATCCTCCAAAAGTTAAGTTATGAGGAGTACCAAAATAGGACTTAAAAAAAAAAATTGTGATAGGGGCTTGAAAATTGATTGGGTTTTTTATAATGTCTTTAGAACTTGTGTTCTGCTTTTGAGCTGAAATGGAACTTGTAGCTGTTTCAATGCCTGGCATTGATAACCAGATAGCATTTCTTGATCAAGGTCTAAGAAAAGTGTGAGATGCAAGTGAGTCCTGGTTATATTTTCATGAAACCTCTCAACTGGGTCTTAAAGTATCTGATAGTTTTGTATGCCTTTGGTTTTGACTACAAAAGTAGTCCCTCTTTTAGGGGGAAAAGTCCCTCTTTTAGGGAAGGACAGTTATACACTGTTAATAGTTCAGTCTTTAAAATTAAAACTATACTGTTTATTGGTTTGTTGTTTTGGGGTTTTTTTAACACTACTGGGTACCAGCAATAAGTTGGAAAGCCTTTTGCCTTTTTAAAAAGAATGTTTGAAAACATTTGAACCAGGAAGATTTTTTTTGTTGAAGACAGTAGATAGGAAACAATACACTACAGTAAAAAAACCACTGAAACTTTCTATTTTATTTCAGCAGAATAAGTTTAGAAGTGTTTATGTTTCAACTGATATGCTAAATTATTGAACAAAACAAATCAAAGAAATCCAAATTCAGTAAATAAATCAAAAACCTGGATTCAAATTATCTTTATGCCAGTTGTAATCAAAAGTTCAATTCTGGATACTCTCCTTCCTCAGAGAGTTCAGATCCAGATCCAAAACTTTCTTTTGGAATTAATCTCTGTAAGAGATGACTAGTAAAACCAACACAATGACATGCACATATATACATGCACATATCTCCTTTTTAACATGTGGAGGATTAGATGAGGCCAGGATTGTTTTAGATTTATTTTATGTGATTTGAATCCTTTCACTGTCCTCCTTCCCTACTCCTCCAGTCTCCTCAAATGTTTGTGCTGCACAGACAAACACTGCAGAAAGCAAGAATGTTTTATTTATTTATTTTTAACAAGAAGTTAAAAGTTTTGGTTTTATTTCTTCCTCCTGTGTTCATCAGTCAAATTAAACAGATGACCTAAAAATTGATGCAAACAAACGGCATCCAAAGTCCCCTTGTCCATTTTGTAATTGTGTGCAGCTATGATTACAGTCCCACAGAAGGTATTTTTGCATTTTCTTCTCTTTCCATCCACTGGTGATTCACTCCTTAGAAGAGATTCAGCCCTTTTAGGAGAGACAGAATTGACTGGTTTCATGACCTTTTATTTCTGCTAGTAGAAATGCATGAACTCACTTGGAAGAAATATGAACCAAGTCAAAACATTACACAGGATAAAACGAATTCCAATTCTGACCATTCTGAGACTGAAGGGGGAAAAAAAGAAGCATTTTTCCCCCTTTTCTGTCTTTTGACTGATGCCCCTACAATTTGAAAGCACCAAGATATCACAGCAGGGACTAAAGCTTTAAAGATGCAGCAAAACTGGAAGACTCACAGTGGTGCAACTGCTGTTCAGGTGTGTATGAGGAGTGTGGGAGGAGAAAGCCTGTGTTCCATATGTGGAGGAGAGAAAAGTCAAGGCAAGGAGGTTCTGATTGTTTGCCAGGGTCACAGAGTGTCCTGTGGGAAGCATCTCACACCAAGGAGGGGTGCTGGCCCCAGATTTTTGTCCTGTCTGAAGAGGGGATGGCACTGGGCTGCTCCCTCAAGCTGCCTAGAGGAGGAGGGTAGCAGGGATTTGTTGTGTTTGCCCTGCCATCACTGCCCCTTCCATGCCAGCTGGAAAAACCCAAAGAGAGGCATCTTTTATTTATTGATTTATAAACCTTTGTGGGAGTTCACCTGTTTTGCCCTGTGAGGGGCTCATCAAAGAGCTAAAATGTAGATAGAAGCAATATCCTAGGAAGCACTTGTTCACAGACAGGTGCATGTTCTATTGGGGTTTTTTTTGTGTTTTACATGGCTGTTTTCAGGGCCCCCTCCCCACTCACCTGAGGGGACACAGCCCCAGCCCAGCCACCCTTCCAGGTGACCTAGTCACCTCAGGTGTCATTGTGTTCCAGCCTCACACAGGTGGACCTGGAATGAAATTTTAGAAAAAGTAGGTTGACACAAATGGTTTTGCCAGATTTTAAGAGTCAGGGTGAGCAAAAGCTGCAGTTTTTCCACAGGACCAAGCTTTTTCCGTCTTCCCCTCACCGTGAAGATGTCAAGTTGGTGAAGTTTGGTGTAAACTTCTTCATAGAGGCCAAAATATCTCAAAAGGACTTGGGACAGAGATTTGAATGTGGAGCTTACCACACTCCAGGCTTTGCCATTCATTAAAGGTTTTCAGATCATTTATTTTTTCTGATTATATTCCCAAAATGGGGCATGCTCCACAGGAAGAGGTTCACACAGGTGCTGACTGCATATCTGGGACTACCTGGCCTGTAACTGTATGACAGAGCTGTGCATTCTAGAAACATTGCTCTTTGTACCAGGATCCCAGCAGAACATCTGTGAGCCTTGCTCAAGCTAAGTCCTCCAGAGTTTCTGTTTCAGAGTGTGGGAGCTCAGTCTAGGCAGTCATTAAAACTGCTGGCCCTAGAGCAGCCAGCCTGGAAGACCCTGGATGGCTCAGAGCTCCCAGTGCCATGAAAGCTAAAATGTTTATACTTCCAGCAGTTTGGAGAACAGATCACTTGAAATGATGAAATGGGGCCTGGTGAACATAGCAGGACTCATCAGGAGAGGGAGACAAGGGACATACCATAGCACAGGTGAAGAGACACAGATCTTCTGGATGACACCTCTGTTCCTCCACTGCATCCCCCAGCAGCTTGAGGAGGCTGGTGTTTATTCTGACTTCAGGGAAGGAGGAGTACCTCAATTAAGTATCTAGTTGTTGCTACCTTGTGGGGAAAAAAATGTTTCCTGTAAGGAAATGTAATGGAATGTGCTTTACATCCTCGATTATGAGGCATTCCTCCTAGGTGATAACTCAGATGTTGATATCATATTGCATCTGATTGAAAACTGAGACTGTCTAATGAGCTGCAGTGACAGTGAAGAATTCTTCCAAACCTTGCTGTGGAGTCTAAAAAATTCCAGCACTCTGCCCTTTGAGGTAGATTATTTCCCAGAGCATCCTGAGAAAACACAATGTGACACATGCTTGACAGGTCATGGTACTGGACCTGCTGACCTGGGGAAATGAAGATTTAAAGGTACAAGCCTAAAATAATTTGTGCAATTAAGGCTTTTTATACTCTGGCTGTTTCCACTGCCCAGTATCTCAGTCTGCAGGAAGTGTCTCAGCATGAGAAAGTGTGAAGGATACGTGTGTGAAGGATGGCTAAAAGTCCCCATTTTTAAGTTCCTATGGAAGTTCCATCACACTGAGTGCTGCAGAGTCCAAGTGCACAGGCAGATGTTGCAATTTTGGATCTCTCCGACAATTTTTCCATTCAGAAAGATACCCTTGTGAGGCAAAGGGAGAATGATGAATTTTCTGAAAGAATCTGTTTGTATTGAACACCAGGCTTCTTCTAATTCTTGCAGACTACAGGATTTGTTCCAAAGAGCTATAGTACCCTGCAAATAACAGCAGTGTAATACCACCAGAGTCAATGATTCCCCTGGTTTGCAGAGCTGGCTCTTGCATTGCCCAGGTCTGAAATAACCTCCCTGACTTAGGCACAGGAGGGGACAGTAATCTCAAGGCACAGTTCATGTTTCTAGCCATGCTCAGAGAGAACATTTCACGAGGGATATCGTGGCTGTGAGAGAAAGACAGGATATTCTAACTACCAGCTGCCCACCAGTGCAGTTCATTAAAAGCTCAGTGACTTGCTGAAGTGGGTTCTTTATCTTGGTGACCTTCCAAGGCAATCAGAGCCTTCTTGGAAGACCTTGAATCAGAAATGTTTGGATATAAGAAAAACAGCACTGTGCAGCACACACTTCTCATCTCCCAGGGTTCACAGATTTGGAAGGCACAGTACCATATATAACTGTAGGAGACAGCACTGAGATACTGTAGCTGCTGCATCAAGGTCATGGTGTTCTGGGAGCCAATTAAAATTATGCAAGATGGCAATTTAGGAAGGAATTGACATAAAGCTCAGGAAGGCAAAAAATCATGGGTATTGTGAGCTCAATTACTTTGTAAGATTAATTTTCCACTATCTCATGATCTTGTAATAAGACCACAAAGTATTTTAAATGTTTGATTGACGTATTGATCAGAGACCTTACTTTCTAAATCAAAATTTAAGATTTGGCTTCCATTTAAGAGCAAAGTTGTGAGCTTGTCTTGGAGTATACACTGGTTACAGTGGGTTGTTAATTCACTGAGTGAGGAACAGTAATACCTGAAACAGGTGCATTTGGCACTCAGAGCCCCATCTCCTTTCCTGGGGGCATGTGAATGGAAGGTGGGAATGCCACAGGTCATATGATCCAGAGCATTGGTTCTCAATTCCTGCAGCAGAACCACTGAATTTTTTTGGACCACTGTACTGTCTTTAATTCCCAGAACCTTTACAGACATAACTAGGAGCAATACTGCAAGTCAGGAGAAATGGTTTATCATGGAAAGCATGATATTTTGGATGGGGGGGTAAAAGGCTTATTCCTGTCCTAATTCTCGCCTAGTGCTTGTATCCTGAAGAACAAGACAAAAAAAGATTTAGCTGCCTACTGTATTTTAAGAACAGCTTGTATTGCTATACTCTGTAAAACCAAAAGCTGCTGACAAAGGGGGTGGGATTTCATGGATGCTTTCAGCAGGTATTGCTCAATTCACAACCTGTGTTAGATTATGCTGGGGACTGGGGTCTGTATCTGAGTTCAGGGCCCTGTTTTGCTGGCTGAAGAACAGAGGGAATCCCCAAAGTGAAAAAGGTAAAGAAGAGCTCACAGTCCAAACAGGTGAACTGAAGCCTTGATTCCCTGAGACCCAGCTGAAGAGTGGTTTGCAAATATTGTGTTAGTACCAACTAACTATTTTCCTTTCCCTTTGTATTTAAAAACTACCTGAAGAAGAATTAACTAGCCAAGAAAGACAAAAAAACAAAGAGAGAGTACAAAAGCAAAGGGTGAAGGAGAAGCAGGAAGGGAGCAAGGTGGGGAGGCTGAGTAGCTCAATGTACAGGTAATAAATGTCATCCATCAGCAGAAGAAAAATAAACTTTTCACAGCTTTTCTAGCTGTGAAAAGAAGCTAGAATTCGATGGATGCTGCAGTCTGGATCATTCTTTGCTCAAATGCAGGTCTCTCTGCTGAGAAAATCTGCTAGGCACACTCATGCTGCTCTGCCTCACACTGAAAAATTTCTGGAAGGGAAGGTGCAGGAAAATGGGCCCTGATTGTCTGCAGGTTGCCATGACATGGTGGCTGTGTTTGGTGGAAGCCAGTGTGTCTCTGAGGCAGGCAGTGGAGCTGCAGCAGCCATGGGCTGCCTGAAGGTCAGGGCTGAAGCTTTGCAGGATGGCTGTTAACTGCAGAAGCAACAGAGGCAGCGCATCCCTTTCCAGCCTTGGTCAAAGGGCTCTTCTTGGGTGTCACCTTGTCATTGCTTAGGAAGGAGATTCTGTCACGAGCATCTCTTTATCACAACCTAAAAGACAAATGCCATGTGTGAGTCCCACATGGAAGTGAAGGGGCAGAAAGCCCAGCTCTGACCAAAGGGAGGCAGCTGTGGTCATGCAGGCATGGTTGGTCACGGAATGCAGAAGTACAGGAGGTGTTCCAAAGGTTAGGAAGATGTCTAAGTAAGGCCAAGTCCTCTCTTACAAATCAGTGCTTGGCTATGGTGAGGGTAGAAATAAGATAAAGGACAAAACCAAGGGTGGCTAGGAGTATCCTCAATAAACAAAAAGGCATCTTTAAGAATGCCTTTGTCTCCAGAGGTTGCAGAGAGTCAGTGGATGGAGGAGGAAGGGTTTAAATAGACCCTGTTTGGTTTCATACTTTCTTTACTCTCTTTATTCTTTGTTTTCTGATGATAAAGGAACTTTATGTCAATACTGTAACAAAGGAATTGATGAGTCATAAGGTTTACAACTTCATTTCCTCCTGGCTCCTTCTATTTTTTCCTGATGGTTGCATCTCCTTCCTTTCTGTCTCGCCCCTCATCTGCTGGCGTGGCAGGATGTGCTGTGCCTTTAAGAAGGCTGTGCTCTTCTGTCAGAAGACTCATTCCTGAGCTTTGGCATGTGTCAAGGCATGCCCTAAGTTTTGTGGTGTAGTTTATGAAAAACTAAAATGCATTTTTTAGGGAGATTTTTAACTCCTTTCTGCCACAGAGACAGTTTATCATTCTCTTCGTTGGTTGCAAAGCGTACACGACTCAGCGTCATGATAGGAAGTTCTGCTCTCTTCTCCAGAAGAGACAGGGAGATAAAGGAAAGCAGTGAGCTGCTTTTTTCTTTTTCAATTAAAATTTTTATTTATTGAGTTATTTTGTTTCATGGCAAAGCTCTGAATGGTGAATAAAGCTGAGATGGCAAATTCTCTTACTGTTTATATCCTCCCACTGGTACCCATACCACTGCAGTGCTACCTGTCATTGCAGCAGCACAGTGGTGTAGTCTAAAACATGTTGACCCACAGCAGTCACAGCTTTATTATGGATTTCATATATTGTGAATTTCTTAATGTTTCCCATTTTGAACATTACTTTTCGTTTCTTTTTCCTTCTCATCATGAAAAGAAACTTGTAAGTAGACAGTACAATTAAACTGTAAAAATTAACATTAGGTAAATAAGATATATGGTTCTTTCTTTTTCTTTCTTTTTCTTTTTTTTTTAGCAAGTCTCATTCTTTTGAAACCAAGTGTATGCTTGGGGAGGACTGCCCAGATTTGTTTTCTAATGTTTTCTAAGCACAGCAATACAGTCTTTAAACCACAAGTCCTAGCAAGAATGTTGCAGACATAACTGACATATCAGGAGGTAACTGTGGAGAAACCCTTGTGATTTTAAAAGCAGTGTTTGATACAAGGTCCTGGATCTGTATGTTAATATGGTTTTCTAAAAAGCATAAATCCTCTTCAGCTTCCAGCCTGCATTTATCTACCTATATATTGGTTTAGGCCTTGAGCTAAAAGTAAGTCCAGGTAAGCAGAAATTCCCCGATGACTCTGGCAGCTCTGGGACTTGCTGTGCAGTCACTTGCAGGATGTGGGCCCCACAGATCAAAGAATTCTTTCTAGTAGAGACAGGCTTGTTTTTACAAGGAGAAATGTTGGAGGGGAAGGGAAGGAGCTAGGGCTGGCAGTGCCTTCCTCACTGAGGTGGTTGTGTGGCTCTGATTAAACTACTTAACCTTTGAGCTGCAGGTTTTGTGTGAGCTAAATAGTGGCATTAGTAACCATGTACTGCATGCTGGGTTTAAATGAATTAACCTACCAGTACTTTACAATCTCAGCTCTGTGATTGTGCTGAATACAGTTGTTCTATTTAAGAAGCTTGTGGTGCTCCATATTGAGCCTTTGGGAGGTCTCCTCCCAATCCCCAGTCCTTCCCTCCTTCCCAGTGGTTCCCACAGTGCTCTCATCCCTCTCCATGGCTGGTGGGGAGCAGTCTGTGCTGCTGAGCTGCTCTGGAAGCAGTGCTGTACTGAGAGCTCTTCACCAGGGGCTGCAGAAGCACAGCTGCAGCACAAGCCCTTCCAAGGAGTTCTGTCTCCTGCATTGCCCTCTGGCCACCCAGAAATCCCCAGCCAGCTGTTCCCTGCAGCATCCACTTGTGCCCCTGCTGGAACGGGAAACAGAGCTCCAGGATCTCCTGATGTCTGTGCCACCTGCTTATGGGGTGGCCTGGGCAAGTCACACCACCTCTGTCTTCTTCACTCCTAATGCTGAAGTGCAGATTTTGTCTTCTCCCTTCACACTCAAGAGCTGCTTAGGTCAAGTTAATGAATGATGTGAAGTCAAGCATGTCTGTGGACTCACAGCATGGTATAAATATGAAGTATTACACTACAATTATGGGTGGAGGTATCCCTTGTTGAAAATTATTTATTTTATCATAAATCAGTATTTGGTTGGGTGTAATGATAGGAAGGAGTGTAGAAAAAGCCTGTCTGCTGTTACAAATTTTTCAGGAGATCGGAATGCTGGCTCCTGAATGCTGTGTTTTCGGTGCATACGTTGACTCTGAGTCTAGCACTGGTTACTGAGATTGATGGAGTGGCATATAAATAAAATTACTCCTACAGGTATAGTATTTCACCATACAGACAGAATCAAAGAGTTAAAAGAGTTAAAAAAATCCTTGGATTTAATCCAGTATAATAACATTTTGCAAAACCTATCAAATTCACAGAGCGTGAGAAGCAGAAAATGAAATTAAGTGGAAAATGAAATTAGAGGGAATTATATTGCCACTTATTTATCTAACTAGTTGTTTCACTTAACAGGGCAGACAAACATTTTATCTGAGCCCTTAGCTGAAGCTTAGGCCAAGCTGTGTTCCCCTGCTCTCCCCACCCATATTGTCCACAGAAATGGAGTGCCCTTCATCCTGTTAGGATAAAGCAGTGTTCTGCTGGAGCTGTGTTTGCTCCCTCATTTCTATGCTGTAGAAGACATCCCTTAAAATATGGATATATATATATATATATATATATATAGTTGTATTTGTTTTCCTTTTGCTGCCATATACATAAATGGATTGTTGTTTGTTTGAAGGATTTAAATATCTAGAAGAGACTGGGGATAGTGATGTCTTTGTCCATAGTTTAGATGTGCAGCTCCCTTCCAAAGTGAAATGTTATAAGCCATCTACTGCGATGCTCGTTTGTACAGTTGAGAATTTTGGTGTGGGAAGGGCAGTTAATACCATGTGAATTCAAGCAGCTGATAAAACCACTATGGCTAAAACTGGCACAAGGTAAAAATAGATTTATTTCTCTAAGTCATTCTGCAATTGGTTCCTGTGGAGCTAACACCAAATACAAATTTTGGAAGTAAATATTTATATGCAATAATCTTATCTGGCCTCGGTTGAATAGTGAGAGGAATTGGTTTTTTGCTAAAACATGTCAGTATATGATGCACATAGGGCAGAGCTCTCTGTGAGAAATTGAATTTTCCTGTAATGTAAGCTTTGTCATGTTATTTGGACACCAACAAATCTAATTATAGCCTGAATCTAGACAACAGGCTATCACAGATGAAAACAGTAAGTAGAAAACAGGAAGGAAAAGAAAAAAGGATAAATTCTTCTATTGCAGCCCGTTTGCAGTGAGTGCGAGTTACTCTGCAAGGAGCCTTTGTGGCTTTTACCAGACTATATTTGCAGATCAATGCCGTAGCAACAGAAGAGCAGTTCTTACCTTCTCGCTCAGTCTGTTGCAAACTATCCCAGAAGATTAGCCAGGCACTCCTGGATTTAAAAGTGAGTGACAGTGAACTAAGCGTGGGGTGGAGTCTTGTAGCAGCATATCCTTCAGCTCCACTGCTGCAGTCAGAGAGAGAAAGATTTTTCCTTTGAAGATAAGACACCTGGGGCTTTTGTAGAAACTTAGTATGCCCCAAGTTGTGCTGCTGTTATCACAATTGAAAAATAAAACAAAACCAATAAAAGGCAGAGAAAGACAAAGCATCTGGCTCTTCTGTGCGCCACCGAAAATTCCTCCAAATGCTAAACCCCAGACCATCGCTTTTCATTCTGCAGTTAAATTGCTTGTGAATCCTTTGTGTGAGGCTTTGAGCCAGAGCAGCCTCTGAGGGTGTGGACGTGGATGTGTGAGTGTGAGTGTTCAGTGTCGTAATGTGGCAGGGCACAGGCACTTATGAAACTTACCAATAAAATCTCAGTGCGTCAGTATTGGTTACTTGGGTTTGGTTTGTTGGTTTTGTTTTTTTTTTTTCCTTGTCCGTTGCCCTCCAGTTTCGTTTCCATTTATGAGTGCAGGAAGAGGGGGGAGACTTTGGGAAATGCTGCAAGACCCCCTCCCAGGCTGGTGGAGGAGCCAAGCAGTTGCCATGACAGGTGGAGCACCGCAGTGCTGAGCGAGATTCCCGGGCCATGGGGAAGGGAAGCCTTCACCCTTGGGGCAGCTGTGGTTACAAGGGGCCCCTTCAGTGTGCCGTAGCAGCAGCCAGAAGTTTGACTTATTTTTTGAAAGGACTGGAGAAATTATTAACCACAGTTGATGACGTCAGAGTTGATCTGATTAAAGGTTTGTTTTCTTGCTGGCAGAGGTGTGCTCCGTAGAGACTGGTTCTCTCTTCTTTTTTTTTTAAGTTTCTTTTTTGAACAGCAAACGGAGGGAACTGCTCGCACTGCTGCTGCCGCCGCCGCTCCGGCTGCGCGTGTGTGTGTGTAAACAGGATGGTGTATCTGTAGCTGCCACACGCAAACACACATTTGACCATGAGGACTCTTCGCAGGTTGAAGTTCATGAGTTCGCCCAGCCTCAGTGATCTGGGTAAGAGAGAGCAGGCAGCCTTGGACGAGCGGGGGACGCAGCAGCGCCGGGCCTGCTCCAACGCTACCTGGAACAGGTAAGGTCACGCAGAGGGCTGGCTCCTGGCCGGCTCCCCTGCTCCTGCCGTGGGATTGACGGGCAGCTGGCTGCTCCCCGGGCTGCTCCCCGGGCTGCTCCCCGGGCTGCTCCCCGGGCTGCTCCCCGGGCTGCTCCCCGGGCTGCTCCATGGGCTGCTCCCCGGGCTGCAGGCTGGGCTGCTCCATGGGCTGCTCCCCGGGCTGCTCCATGGGCTGCCTGGCTCCCAGCTCAGCAGGCTGCTCCCCAGCTGCCTTGGTCCACGCGCTGGAGCTCCCACTCAGATAAACACAGGAGTGCCTTTTTCCCTTTGCTCTGAATCTTTCTCTGAAGGCTGGTAACAAAGAGGCGTCCCTGCCTTCCCTTCAGCCCTTGTGACAGACAATGACTTGTTTCACAGGGTCCGGCTACAAATATATCTTTGTGTCTATCTAGGTATTCTCATTCAAAGTATATTTGGCTTAGGTTATTTGTTTTTTTAAAAATTACATGTGCACAACTACTAAAATACATATTTTTTATCTGTATATCTATGGCTGTTCCTAATAGTTGATATAGTTATGACAAAGTCTACTAAGTTTACTCATGTTAGTACAAATAGATATGTGCAAGTGTGTATGTACACATGCAAGCACCTGCACTTTGGACAGGGAAAATAAGCCCTGATTGTTTTCTTTATTGTGTTTATACATTTTAATTCTACAGCTGTTTTACAAGAAAACCTATGCAGACTTTGTGTTGTGAATGTATCAATTAGCTCAGCTATTCAGAAAGCATCTTAATGTCCATTTGGTGACAATCTTAAAAGATGAATCTAAACCTCTAAATTGTTAGGAATTAAATTCTTAGGTCATTTTTGAAAATGAAATGTCACCTCCTGGATCACAGCTTGGAAAGTGTCATCTGTACTGTTTTATAGTTGTATGGTGATACAATTGTAGGAAGAAAAATACCAGTGAACTACAGGCACATTTGCTAAAATTATGGGGAAAATAAAATATATAAAATATCAAATCTTCTGTCCTCACCACTCGATTTATGGTTTCATGTCTTTATTAAAAATTAGTTGTTGAATGCCAGCAGCGTACTAAACTCTGAAACTGTGCTGATCACAAAAGAGACTGAGTTTCTTCTCAAATATCATGCTGTTTGTATGACCCTGAGTTGTACCTGATGTGTGGATGGATGGTGATGGTAGTTCAAGGGTGGATTGGGCCATCTTGAGGTGTGCCAGCTGAGACTTTATTTGGCCAGTAGCCCTAAGGGAAGCAACAGGGAGTAAGAGACTCCTGGGTGGGGATCAAGGTGACAGAGTAGAGTCCCCAGAGCCTTTTTGTGGCATGTGCTGACAGCTTTTGTTGCCAGGGGTTATCTTCTCCAGATCTTTAGTGTGTGGAGGGAGCTGTGGAGGCAGATGCGAATGGAGAGCAGGTCAAGCACCCAGCCTGCTGGGACGCAGAGAGTTCCAGCCTTGGGGCTGCTGATACTCAAAGTAGAGGATTTTCCTAGTTGAGATGAAGCAAGGGTTTTTTACTTTTAATTTTGACTGGGCAGGTACAGCTCTGGCCAGAAGTGCTTGCCAGTCAATGAGCTGACATCTGCACGTTTCATCTAAACAATTGCACAACTGTCCCACTGCCTGTTCCTTGAATAGGTGTCTCTGAGTCATCTTGTCACTGCTTTGCATGAACCTAACTGTGCTTTCCACCCCTGGCTTGCCTTTTCCCGGTACTTGAGTTGTCAGTCTGTCCTTTTTGGTGGCATGTTCCCCTGAAGTGCCTGAGAGCACTGGTGGGGTTGTTGTGTGGATGTGAGTCGAGTGGGCATCGTGTGCCTGCATTAACAGCTGCCTAGAGCTATGGCAGGTGTTGCAGATATGAGCTGGTTGCTCTGCATGGGCAAAGGGTTTTTTCCCTTTATTTCTTATTTAGTGGTGCAAGGCTTTCTGCTGAGTGAGAGAGAGTGAGGGTAATTCTTCTTTCAGGCTCAGAAACACTTGTGTCATCTGCTGCTTTTAAGAAACTCAGATATTATACAGGCTGTAAAACTAGATCTTTATCCCGAGGATTTCAGATCTTAAATAATACTGAATTCGATGGATTAAGAAATTATGCACTGTAGCTTCTGCCTATCACCAGTGCATGCCCATCTTGGCATATATAGCAGGGTCTAGTCTTGAGGGAGTCTGTGTTCATCTCTCCTGAGGAGACTGTAATGTTCCTGGACATCTTAAGTTTGACTCAGCAGAAATCTGGTCTGGGTTTTTAAAATACTGGGCTGTGGAATTTCTTTTATTTTTCTGCTGCAAAATTGAAACAACCCAACATAGGACACTTTGCATACTTTGGTTTACAGGAATATTTTTCCTTCCAAATGAAATGCTTGCTTGTGTTGTTTCATCCTGTGTAAGCACAAGAGCTTGCTGATCAAGGAAGTCAAGATGCACTAGCAGAGCTTTCCCCTCTCACCAAGCCTGGCTGTTCTATATTTAAATGTCTTCTGTTTTCTTGCCTAATGTTAACAGCTGTGCCTGGGTGTGGCATGTGTGTATCTGCTTTTCAAAGAAGCTTTGGATCAAGTTTAAGAGAGCTGAAGTGGGGAGAGTTAAGCACAGCACACAGCAGGTTGGGCCCTGCACAAACTGGCCGATCCCATGCTGAAAGGCAGATCTTTGAGGCACAGCAAGGATGCTGCCCCTGGCCGTGCCAGGGACTGAAAAGCTGAAGTGCTGCTAGTGAGGTCTTTTGCAGGACAGCAGCTCTGTCACTGCGGGCGTTTTCGGACGAGGGGGTGGATGCATGGCTGCCCTTCTGCACTTGTTCTGTGTGTCCAGTGCTCCAGTGATGTCCCCTCTGCTGCATCTGCCCCCTTCACACCAGTCTCAGCTCAGACTGGTCATACCTGAGAATTCTTTTTGCATTTTGACACCAGGGGAGGACAACCTGAATGATCCTAATTCAGCTTACTGAGGGAACTGTGGTAGCAAGATCACTTCCTCCCTGAGGACTTCCCTTCACGTCTGAACAATGCAGTGAAACTTCTCAGCACTGTTACATCAAAGGGAAATTGGTGCCAAGCTGCTGTCTGCTATTAGGCAAATGAGACTTTATATCATGGCTTTTTCAGAGCTTGCTTTCCCATGAACCCCAGATCTGTGCAGCAAAACACTGTCAGTGCAGTTAACTAGCAACCAACAGCAACGTAGCGTACACTTCATTACAGCTCACAGAATTTGCATTGGATTAAAATAGTTCAGATTTTTTCACTAGCACTGTCTTCAGTTCTTGTTCTCCCTCCCCAACCCCCATTTCTGCTTCAGGCAAAAAATGAGGGCTGAATGCTGACTAAACGAATTGGACTGAGAAACCCAGGGGTTTTAATCTTGAGCTCACACACCAGGGGGCCCACTCAGGCCAAATAAAATCCATGGCAGGGTTTTCATTCTGACTGAGCTAGCACAGACTGCCTAATCAGGAGCTGATGCTGTCTGAGTTGTGCTCTGGGAAAGCCTCTAGTCAAAGGCTCTTAGATACTCTTTGATGTAAGAAAATACGGAAAATTCACAGAAACATGAAGGAGTAGGAGATAGCAAAGAAAAGGTGAAGAAAACAGGTGAGTTGCTTGTGACATTAGTGAGATCAGCAATAGTAAATCTGAGGAGACATACCAAATCTGAAAGGATTTTATGGCCTGGGCTAATTTTTTACAGGGTTGTAATAAGCACAACTTGCTGTAAAATAACTTTTACAGCCATGAAAACCACATTTCATCTCCTAATTTAAGGCAAATGTTTTTTCGGATCACAGGAAGGCTTTTCCAGTGGAGAAAATATTCCAAACCAACATATTTTTCTCTTTCTTCTGTTATTCAGTTTTTATTTAGAAATATTTTTAAATATTTCTGCCTGTCTGAGGATCACTCTTTTTTCCCTGACCCTTTATTTGAAGCCCTCTGTGGAGTGTTTGTGTAGGGAGGCAGAACCTCACTGTGGGGTGGGGAGGGAGAACATGGCTGGGGAAGGAAGTAGGGAATTGCTGCTCCCTGTAGCCCTCCAGAATAACTTCCCTGGATGCAGGAAACCAATCTTCTTTGTCCTACAGTCCTTAGTTATTAACTCTTAAAAACACCTCTGGGAAGTCCCCTCACCTGTCTGTCTCAATTTCTTGGTGTGTAAGAGCAGTGATTATAGTGGGTGAAGTGAGTGAACTAATGCCTCCCAAACTCTTTGAAGAGGGAGTTTTCCAGACCAGCTTATTTTCACTTGTATGACCAAGTGCTTAATTGCAGCCTATCCCTCTTTGCAGGTTGCCTTTACCTTGGGTAGAAATTCCAGGAACATAAGTGAACTAGCATCTGCAAGCTTATTTTGGAAGGGTCAAGACCTCATGGAAAGCTGGTGGAATTGCAGCTGGACTGAAGCTGTGCTGAGAATTGGGCTCTTCCCAATTGGATTAAGCTAATTCAGAAAAATTATGTTTTACTCTGGAGCAAGGGTGTCTTCAAGAAGGTTTTGATGCAAGTATATCAGGTTAATTATTGTTAATTAGCTGTTCATGTAGCTGTGCTGAGGAAATTTGCCCTAACTAATTTAGTCCCTTTTGAAAGTGAAAATGTTGTCTTTAGCTGCCCGGTAGTCAGAGGGTGTGATTATTCACACAGCATTGTTTTTTCTTCTGGACTTCCCCTGGAGCTCTGGAAAGGGGAGAATTTGCAAACACTGCGTAAAAATCATGGTGATATTTTCACCTATGCAGTTTGCACACAAAGGCAGTGACTGCTTTAGAGAGCTGGAATTATCTGTATGATACTTTATGGAATGTCGACGTTGGCCAGTCCTGCTGCTTTGCCAGGAAGTGCCAAGCTGGGAGGACCACCATTGAAACACATAGAAATCAGGACTTAAAAGACTTGCAGGCCCAGCTTTGGAGTTGTTCCTATCTCTGTGGCCAAACTAATTCAGACCTGGCAGAAAACTGTTTTAATCACAATAGTTTCTCCTTCTTGGCTTCTAAATGTCAGTATAAGAAGAATTATGGGTGGTACTGGAGGGAGCCAGGCTCCCATCCCAGTGGTGTCTGGATGGACAAATAGCAACTCAGGAGAAATGTGTGTTTTGGTGATATTAAGCTCTGTAGGCAGTAGCCTGTAATAGATTGATACTATGCAAAAATCAGAATAATCTGCCCACCTTGACCCTGCCCCTGTTGGGCTGGTTGGGAGTGCCATCAGCAAGCATCCCGCTCTGTGCTCCAGAGATTTACACCTTCCAGATCCCTTTGTGGTGAAGCTAAGGGTGGGGAAAGTCTGTGCTGTGTGTGCTGGAGCTGCCATTCCCCATGTTTTGGTCTGCTGGAGCCACCTCCTCCTCTGGAGGCTCAGTCAAATTTGGAATGAGTTGTCTTTTGAAACAGATGAAGGCTGCTGAGTTGATTTTGTGGCTGTGAGTGCTGCCTTGGTTGTAGGTAGTTTTCTTTGGCAATCTGTAGCTGCTGTGGGATTAGATAAGTACAATACATTGCTGGAGCCATCTGACATTCTGTTGTCATTCTAAAGGAACCCCCCCAAAAAACCTGGTGCCTTCAGTTTTCACATCCTGATTTCCCCTCCTCCAGCAAGCCTGATCTGTAGAGTTTTTTGGGCTCTGTTGGACTCTTTTTTTTGTTTTCTGCGGTACTGTGTCCCTGTGCCCCCACTTACACACAAAGCAACTGCAGAGAAGGTGGTCACAGTAATATTAGTGCATGAGTGCACCCATGGCAAAGTTTCATGCTGTAAAAGAGTTACAGAAGGGAGTTTACAAGGCATTTTCAGTTCAGGTTAACTATTGCAATATAAGTTTAATTATGTACATTACTGACTTAAGCTGGTTGCAGGCACAGGTAAAGTGATCCACCCACCTCAAGCAGCTTTTGGAGTTCTGTATGTAAGCAGCAGCTCAGCTCATATTTTCTTTACACGGAAAGGTTGAACCACTCTGACCAAATCTTTTTAAACAATCACTTGTTATTGAATCCCATTGATTTAAGCAAGGTCTGGGTTTGTTATTTTCATTAGTTAAAGCTAACTAAGAAGATTTAAGCAAACTTTTCATTTTCCTGACACCAAGGCCACCAACAGCATCTGGATTATTCTGTCTCCTCTGTGTCTGCTCTGAAGCAAGTGTGGAGGGCCAGTTCCAGTGCCATTCCCACATAACCTGCAGGCAGGGGCTGTATCATGCACCCTCCACATTAGCACTGCTGTCTCTGATGGGAAGGAAAAGCAGGTGGTCAACTTAATGAGGCCAAGACTTGTTTTCCAGACGAGGGTATTGTCCCTCACTGCAAGGGAGATCCCTCAGATTAAAAGTTCACTGCTAGGATGTTTTATGTAGATGCTGTTCTACTATGCAGACAATAAGTTAAATGCTCACAACTTGTCCCCTTTAATTCTGGTTAAAAAATTTGCTGTCTCTTATTTCTTTGAGGAATAATAAGGGACCTGTTAAGCTGGAGAGAGAAGACCTCTCCCTCATTTAGAAAGGAGTGCCAGAGAGAGAGAGAGAGAGCACACTGCCTTTTAGGAGAGATATTTAGTCATTCTTCTCTGCAGAAATCTGGCAGGGAACATTGCAAAGTTAATTTCTGAATCAGAAGAGCATGTAAAGGCTGCTTGTTTTATTCACTACGTTAATCTTATTTCCCATATTACTCATAGTATTAAAATACCCAAGTCACTTCACGGTATACCAGAGACATTTATCTGCCAATTTTCAAATAATCATCAATTGAGTGTGTCTGTATGAGCCAGCCAAAATAATCTGGGTTAGATTGTGAATGTATGTCTGTGCTTGTGGGTGTAGAAGGGAAAGAGGGATTGCTGCACAGCAGTTGTGTGTAAGGCCTCAGAAACATCTTCAAAGGAATGAAGGACAGAAGAGGATAAAGGTTCTCGTTTCTGTCTGCATCTCTATTTCTCCACAGCGGGTCAGACCCTTCACCTGCCACTTCTAGTTTCCTTTTTCCTTAAATGAAGGTGGCTGAGGCTTTCTGATAGTGCATATCCTTGCTATTGTGTGCCTGCATTTTGAATCTCCCAGTGCTGAGTTTACCTTCCAGCCAGTGCTCTGCTCCCAGCCAGCATTGGAAGGATCTGTCTTATCATGGGCCTGGGAAAGTTGAACGTGGGCTCTGGCATTCCTGAGGCACTCTGCTGCTGCCTGCCATAGCTCCTGCAGTGACATCTCCTTGCACTGGGAGCAGCCCTGCCCTGTGCAGCTGGATCTGGCTGTGGATCAGGCCAGAGCTGACAAAGTCTTCCAGCCCCTGAGGGGAGCCTACAAGAAAGAAGGAGAGAGACTTTTTACAAGGACATGTGGGAATGTTTTCAAACTGACAGAGAGTAGGTTTAGGTTAGATATTAGGAAGGAATTCCTCCCTGTGAGGGTGGTGAGGCCCTGGCACAGGGTACCCAGAGAAGCTGTGGCTGCCCCATCCCTGGAAGCATTCAAAGCCAGGTTGGATGGGACTTGGAGCAATCTGCTCTAATGGAAGGTGTCCCTGCCCCTGGCAGAGGGTGGGACAGGATGATCTTTAGGTCCTTTCCAACCCAGGACATCCTGTGATTCTATGATAAGCTCTTCCACCAGCAGGAATCAAGCTTCCTACCCCTGGAGACCTTATGAACAGATAGTGACCACCATTAGCTCTTCTTCACAAGATACAGCAACCTCACACCCTCATACCTCCAGGATGGGCAGGTCTGGTCCCTGTCCTTCTTTCCAGAGCTCTAAAGCTGATTGCTGCTGCCTTGCACAGACTCCAGTGCAATGGAAGCTGTTAATTGTCTCTGCAGTGAGCCATAAAGATAAAAACTATACTTTCAGATACTTCAAATATACTAAATATGTGAATGTATTAAAAGTTATAGTTGACATACTTAAAGTACTTAAAAATATTGGCCTAAGTTTTTGAAATTACTGATTTCAGATATGCAGCTGTCGAAGTCACTGAGTTGGAACAAATAAAACAGAACTGATTTTCAAAGATGTATTTTCTAGGCAGTAATTTCCTTTTAGGCATCTGGGATGGGTGGAGTACCGGAAGTCATCTATGACTTTTAAAAGGTCCTGAAGTGTCTAGGCAGAAGTGCTGGGATAATTGCGGAGGTGATAGCCTTCCGGAATCTGACTGGGTGCTAATGACTGGTCGTGTCCTCTTTCAGTATCCACAATGGAGTGATTGCGGTATTCCAGCGCAAGGGTCTCCCAGACCACGAACTTTACAACCTCAATGAAGGAGTCAGGTAAGAGCCTCGGCCGTGCAATAGTTCTCAGCCAGGTGCTCAGTGCTGTTTGCCAGCCCTTGCACTTCACAGCTGCTGCAGGGCGTTAAGGCTTTTCTCCCAGCGGCAGCTTTGACCAGCACAGCCCATTTCAACATCTCGCTGTGGACAAGAGCTGATCCCTCCTTCTTGCAGGAGGAGTTCAGCCCTGAGCAGTAGGGTTTATTTCAGAGTCTCTCTTGATGTGCTGTTTAAAACTAAGGAAGGGAAAAGCTGGACCCCTCTAGTGATTCAGCCCTACTGTGATACTGTCATTCCCAGAGGTGCTGCTCTCAGGTGCTTCCCTTGCATCCGTGGGGGAGGTGAAGCCCTCAAGCACTCAGTGAGGCATGGCAAGGAAAGATGTCCTGCTGCTGGTCCCTTAGACCTACTGCTGCTTCCACACAGCACGAATGTGTGTGAAGTGACAGACTGTCCTGTTAAACACCATGGCCTCAGTAACACTGTTTTTGTTTCCAACTTCTTGCCTGTATTCTGATGATAATGTCTGCAACAGAGGAGCCGTAGGCCAGTGAGGTGTATAATGGCAGCTTTCTTCCCATTAAAAAAAGTGAAAAATCCTACCATTTGAGTTATTTAAGTTACACTTAAAAAGAAAATTTACCAAGATATAAGTTGATGTCTAGATTTACAGCACTTCACATTTTACTGCTCTTTCAGCACTTACTGTTACTTACCAAACCCTCTCACTGGGAAGGACAAGGTAGCAGATTTCCTTATAGAAATTTGTCCAATGCTTTATAAAATAAACGGTGAGAAAGAATCTGCACTTACAAAAGACAGACAGCTTATTACATTCCCTAGCTGTCTTCAGATATGATCCTTAGTTATTCCCATTCCCTTTCCCTTACTGCTTCCTGCTGCTCTGTCTGGACACTGGAGTCTGACTCTCCAGTATATTCTCCAGAATACCTAGATATTCTGCGTTTATCTGAATCTGTCTGATTCCCAGTCTGGGATAGTTGGCCCAGTCTGGTTTCTTTAATTGTGAACAATATCTTCAGAAAACTCCAGCCAGATGATATTGGGCCTGTGTTTGCTCTTTTTGAAATTAAAATAAACTTACTCTTCAGCTATTTCTTACTTTGCTGGTGAGAAAATGGCATACAAAGAACAGCTTTTATAGGATGTCTGTCAGTTAGCATGATCCATCAATCATGCTGAGTTACTCATTGGAAAAATGGTTAATCATTATTATTGTAAGTGCCATTAGGATTCTTCAGCTTTATCTGAATGACACAAAATGGTACTTCTGGACTGAGATTTCTTAGCCTAATGCATTTCCCTTGATATGCTCATCTGCTCGTGAGGGACAAGAGAGGAAAAATTTTCTGCTGATGTGTCAGACACCTATAATCTGGTATGAACCAACAAATAGATAGAAATGTGCCCAGATTTTCTTTAATTTACTTGGCTATAAACTCTGCCCCATGATGATGCTTGGTAACAAAGTAGAGTTAAATTTATTACAGTAGCTCATGTGGCTGAACAGGCAAGCTGACTAGAAATACACTGATTTTTTTTTTTTTTTCCATTTTATGAAGGGTTTTACTGCCACTTAATAGGCCCATTTATTTTTGTTCAGGTAGGGATAATGCTGCTGTTGGTATCTCAGCTGATAGCTCACTTCAGGGAGAATGCCTGGTGCCTCATACCTGAGCTGATGATGAAATTACTGATTTGACACATGCCAAAAATACCTGTCTTACTGCTTTTGTTATTTATTTCAAAATAACTTTCTTTGAGTTAATGTTGAATGCAAAATTACCTGATACATAAACATGACTTCAGAAGTGGAACAAGTGTATACTTGCCTTACAATTGTTTTAGATGCATTTTCCCACAAGTGCAAAATTAAAGGCAAATCCATTATTTCCACTGGGCAGAATTCAAGTGTGGAAGCATTCAGGTAAATGATTAATATTACTTAGTTACTTTTTTGAATGGTTACAGGACAGTAAAAGAAGTTATTTTACTTTACCACTTTAATTAGAGCAGATTCTGGAATATTTTTCATAATAAACCCCTGAATACCCAAGCTGACTCACAGATCAAGTGTAAATATTTGCACTATTTGCACACCACTGTTTTGACTCAGGAATGACATGTATGTTCAACTACCATGTATCACATACATGCAAACAAATATGTAAATCTTCTTCTGAACACACATCTCAAGGTTTTGAACCCTGGTAGTTTAAGGAAACATCAGTGGGTACAAATGTGTACAGTACCATTTACTTTTCTTTTAAGTTTGGGTGATAAGAGCTGCCCCTTGTTTACACCAATGCCTTTTGACACCATTCTTGCACTCCTGTGGCATTAGAAAGTGGCTTTAAATACAGAATTACATAGCCCTCAGAATCCCTGTTGCAATAAAACCAGTGTGGGAGTTGAGTCTCTCTCACACTGCTGGAGCTCCTGAATTCCTCTGCTGAAGCTGATGAAGCACAGTAAAGTCCCAGCAACTGGGAATATCAGCAGTATGTGGCCTGTGCATTCCTTCTTCATTAGGAGATTGAGTCAAAAGTCTAGTAAAAAAAATCTCCATGCATATATATACTGTTTAGTTTTCTCTTGGTCCCTGTCTGCAATATTAATAATCAAATAACATTTTCTCCTTTTTCATTTCATGTACCATATGTCATTTCAAAGTGTTTATTTTGACCACTTTTAAAACAAAGGAAAAAAGAAGCAAAGGGAAATGCAGTGGAAGCTGGATGTCCTGTACTAAAGCTAATGCATATTTATAGCTGCCTCTCTTCTGAGTTTCAGGATACTGATGTGATGCAAACAAAGCACATTTTAGTGGCATTTCCTCTTTTGCAGCCAGAATTCAAACCCAGTAAAATCACTTGTTTGCTTCATTTAACTTTATTTAGCATCTATTATGCAATGTTACACTTTCCATTCTGAGTAATGTTTCAAGAGTTAATTTTAAAATGAACCAATGAAGTAGCATCAGAGATAAGAAAAAGTCAGGAGCTATTTTAGCACATTTTAAGAGAATTTATTTTATCATCTTAATTTATTATGTCATTAAACAGGCAATGAAGACCTGATATCAATGATAGAGAAGCTTTATGAGTGCAAAATGCCTACCTTAAAAATCAGATGTACTTGAACTAAGATCTGCTCTCTGGTCAGAGATCTCTTTTAGGTTTAGTTGGATTTTTACCTGGATTCCACCATGATGTCCACATGTCTAGATAAGGTTGGCCAGTAATTGAAATTATCCAGGATCTGACAGCCTTACTGTTTTTTGTTAAAGGAAATTCAGCAAGGATGAAAAAGAAATTGCAAGCAAAGTCTTGGATCCAGTTTTATTGTGGATCTCTTTTAAATGAATATATACAAAGAATATCAAACACCACTGTTCTGATCTGGCCTGAGGACCTCACTGTTTTACTAGAAATTAATTAAGTAGCTGTATTATTAGGGATTCAAAAAGCAAGATGCAAGAATTGTGCTGTCAGTTCTGCCCTGTAAACAGAGATGTTAATGTAGGTGTAGAGCTGCCTGGTGTGCTGCAGTCCAGTGCATATAATTACCTACAAGCTGATTGTTTGATTTCAGTTGAAAAAATGGAAATATGGTGGGATCTTGTTTTATCAGAGAGCTGCCTATTGGATAAGTAGAACACACATTTTTATTTCCTGACCTAAATACCAGAATTTATCAGTAGAACATAAAATACTAAAAGAGAAGGTGGTTGCACATCACCTCTTCAAGACTGTGAGGAATCCATCTGGAGCTGCTAGTTTGAGGAGAAGGTATTAAATTAAGCAAAATCTGTCAGCATAAAGTACCAGTATTTCCTTGAAACAGTGGCACGAAGAGATACATGAGAATAAATTGTTACTCTCGTAGGAAAATTCAAATCTGCAACTTTCTTGTTAGCTCAACCTAAAAACGGTGTGACTATCCATGTCCAAAGTAAGATGAACCTTTGGTGTCATCAACTTGTGATCTACCTCACTGGACAATAAATCTCCACTTGGGGTAAACACACTACAATTTGAAAATGCCCTGCCAATCTGTTTATTTTTTGTTTAATTGCTGTCTAGACCATCCAGAGCTGTGAGGTCAGTGTGGACATGTGCTTAAGGATAAATAAACCAAGATATCATACTTCAGCCTCCTCAACACTGACTTGCTCCTCTCTTCCCTGAACTTTCAGCAGATCTCAGGAGGCTGTGCTGAAGGATGTGGTGTAAAAACATCAGGATCAAGTCCTGTAGACTTTCACAGAAATAGGGATATGCTGGATTTGGTTTGCTGTCTCCTTGTTTACTAGTTAAATAATTTGATTAATCTGCACAAAGGGATAGACAACATGCTATTGAATACATAATTCACATAATTACCCTAATTGAAGTGGGTATTTAAATTTTAAGTCATATTTGACATCACTCCTTCATGGGACCTGACATGGTCACACAGACAGATTTTCAAAAGAGATTCAGATGTGTTCAGAAAACCCAGCTGGGGCTATGTTTCTAATAAGGTCTGGGCTGTCATTTGTGCATCTAAATAGTGAAGTCCTATCTAGCATCCAGCATGTGAGATTTAAATAACAGCTTTTTAGCCTTGTGGAGAATTTTACCTGGATACAAACAGGCTTATGGACTGAGTTGAATTCAGTTTCTGAATTTGAGAGTTTGTGGGATTTTGTTTTGCATGGGAGTTTCAGTTGCTCTCTGAGGTTGCTTTGTAGGTTTTAGTGTAGAGGAATCATGAAAGGCAGAGCTGAACTGTTAAATTCCTACCTGCCTTTTCATTGTAATCATATGAAACTTGAGCTGTCTTTAGTCTCCTGAGTGGATGTAGGGTGGAAAGCATCCTCTTTTCATCAAATCTTATTTTTCCTTTCATATGTGCAATTGAGGCATCTAAAATGACAGCAAATATTTTTCAACACACAAAAATGCTGATTTGAGTCTTGATGTTGTTGACACTGTGTGCTCTCCTTGTAGTTAGTCATTAATGACAGTCTCTGTGCTCACACTAAAATAATTTGCTGTTAGTGACCTCCCCTCATTCATGCAGTGCACAGCTAATGTGATTTGCTGATTACACAGATTCTTTTCTTGCTCTTTTTAATACAGGCAATTACTGAAAACAGAGCTGGGATCATTTTTCACTGAGTATCTCCAGGTAGGCCTGTGTTTTCTTTATTTAAATCCAATTGTGTTTTATGCTACTGAGAAAAATAATTTTGCCCACTCTAAATGATGACCTGGAGACCATTGAAACCATTCAGAGATGTTCACTGACTTCTCTGTATTTTTGAAATTAACACATTAATGAGATTTGGATTTTATATACATTCATATAGTTAGATAGTGAAAGCCCAACCTGTCACTGTGTTTCTGTAGGACACTGCTATCTTTCTTGAGGTTTCAGACATCGTTTTTTAGCTTAAAATTAAATTCCTTGAGTAAACCAGTGAATTTCATTGCAGTGAAGTTACTAGGAAAGACTTAGAAGTAAGTACCACTGTCTGTTGAAGCAATATTCATTCTGCTTCTCTAAGTGCATGTTTTGTAGGTCAGTCATCTGAAGTTTGAGAAGCACTTTGTACTGCACAAAATACATCCTTTGTCCTAAAAACAGCAGGTGATTATAGCATCATTTCACAAGTGTCCCAAGTGATTTAAATCAGATGGACACAGCAAGAGTCCTTTGATGATTAATTTTTGAAATGAAAGACCCCCTTCACTGGCTAAATTCAGAATGAACAAAATGTGAACTATGATGGCAGTAGGGAGGCACAGAATTGAGTAATGTAATCTTATATTTTATTTACAGAATCAGCTGCTCACAAAAGGCATGGTGATCCTGAGGGACAAGATCCGGTTTTATGAAGGTAATTGGATTTTAGCATGGCTGTGTATGTAGCATGGTGGTGTAGCAAATGCACTCTGGAGGCACTGGCTTTCCACTGTCTTCTGGGACTGTGGATTAGCATGTCTCAGTCCATTCCTGCAGTCTGTTGTTGGGTCCTGCCTTGGTGCTCTCATTACCCTTCAAAAAGGGGAGGTGATTGCTTGGAGCAGCATTGAGGGAGTCAGGAAAGTAATGCTCTAACACAAAAATTATGAACAGTATCACATTCTGACACTAGTAGTAATACTGATTGATTGATACTGAATTTACTTCCTGGTAAGTCACATTCTCTTGTCTGAATACATCAGAATCTCTGATGTCTTTATCTCCTTAACACTTCCTGGGGGAGGTGCAGGGCCATTGCCCTCCTCTCACTGTTGGGCTGGGGGCACAGGGATGGTAAAGAGCTTGTCCAAGGTCACATGGGCCATTTTGGGGAACAGGGATCTGAAGCCAGAACCCACCTATTAAACCAGATTTCCTCTGTGGATCTTGGCTCCTCTGTGTTGTGTAAAATGTTCTGTGAGGAGCTCAGTGTCCAACTTGACTGTACAACCTGGCCAGAGCTTCTCCAGATTCCACTGGGGAGGATTCCAGATGGCTGCAGCTTGGGAAGGAATGGACATGGAGGTGGCCTTGTTGTGTGGTCCACGGGGAACTCGCCCCATAGCAAATTCTAACTGCATTGCTTGAAAGCTGGAGTAAAAATTAGAGCCCTAACATGACTGTTCTTTTCCATGGAACTGATGCCTGGGAAGGCAGGCCTGGAAACAGACACTAGGTAGAATAAAAGGATAAAAGGTATTTATTGAAAGGATCCAGCTTGGGCAGTGCAGGAACCCCACCGGGGCTACACCCAAGTCAAACCCAGAAATGGGCACAAAAAAATGGATGCCTGGTCACAAGGTCTCACAATTTTATAGGTTTTGGTTCATCAGCAGATTGGAGTTAATTGTCCAATTCCAGCTTCAGGTTATGAAGCTCCATCCTCCTTGTTCCCTCTCTTTCTTCACTCTTGTTTACACTCTTGGGCCTAAAATTTGTTTTTGGTCCCAAGCTAGAAAGGAATTGTTTTGTCTCCCTACTCTGAAGAGAGAGCTTACTGACTCTTAATATAAAGCTCAGAACTACACACTAACACAGCACAGAATCCAAGAAATATAAAAGCTAAAACTTAAGGCATTATTCCCCCTCTTTAGAGGCTTGACAGGGCCTTTGCCTTGTCAAGTCTCTATTCTAAATATTTGCTAATAATGGGTATTTAATAATAGATAAACATCTAATAATAGTAACTAACTATTAACAGATAAATATCTAATAGTAAATATCTAATAATAGGTAAGTACCTATTGGTATTGGGTGAGTTTTTCTATGTAAGTGGAAAAGGGAAGAGTGGAAAAGCTGCAAGGGGTCAGTTGAGGGGATGCTTTACAGAGTATCTCCACAGACTGTGGTTTGCTCTACTGCCCTGCAGCTTGAAAGGCAGGAGGGAGCACAGTGGGCTAAATTCCTCTGCAGGAATGCTCCTGCATTTAGCCTGCTCTGTCCTCATCCTGCTCTCCTCCACAGTCCTGTCCAGCAAGTATTACTGCAAGAGGAGGACATAACCTGGGCTATTACTCTTCATTCTTCTTAAGATTTTCCTGAGTAACCTCAGACTCTCTGAGTTTATTAAGAACATTAGCTGAGTCACCTGAAAAGACACAAATATGGAAGGATCTGATACACCACTATGGAAAACTAATTCCATATTGCTAATAGTAGCTGGTACATGATTCATCTTAGCCTATAGTAGCAGGTTCACATTGTTTCCTGCACGTTTTACTTTTTACAGCTAGCTGATTACAACCAAACTCTTCACTAGTTTGTTTTGTGTTTTTGCAGGGCAGAAACTACTGGATACCTTAGCTGAAACCTGGGATTTTTTCTTCAGTGATGTCCTGCCCATGCTGCAGGCTATTTTCTATCCTGTGCAGGTGAAAAAATTACCCTATTATCATAGAATCTTGAAAAACTGGAAAAAGCAACTTTTCAGGTTCATCAGCAGATTGATGCAATCCTTAATTCTCTCTCCTTGGGCCAACCTCCCAGTGCAGCTGTTCTGTTTAGTCATGTCATGCAAATAAGTTACTTATGAAAATGGTTTGAAGTGCTTGGGTAGAAAAGATGAAGGGGAACTTTGAAAACAGAAGTGGAGCGCAGGGAGGCTGGTTAGTCTGTCTGCCAATCACACTAAAAGTCATAAAAGGTTATGAACGATAAACTGAAGTGTTGCACAGTGAAATAAGTGGAGTTGTGTTGGTTTAAATATATGCATTTCCTTCTCTGCAATGTGATTTTTTTTTTTCTTTGAAGTATCTCCGCTTTTGAAAAGGAATTGTATTTCTGAGATCAAATTCTATGCTATGGTAAAAAGACAGCAAAAGTCAGTGGAGTTTGACCAGTTTAGATGAGCATAGATTTTGAGTCCCTTAATTTTAAATACTCAATAGATACTTGATCTTGTAATGTAGTGATAGCCAGAGAGTGTTTATCACTGAAGTCTCAAGGAAATCTGTACCTGACAGGTGCAAATGATCTTTGCAGTTGCTCATAGATGCCTATAGATTTTAGTGGGAACTTAGTGCCTGAATATATTTGGGGAAATTTCAGAAACCTTCTCTCATTTTTTTCAAGAGGCCTTTATGCCTAAAATGATTGCCCAAATTTTAACAATATTACCATTTTTATCTTCAGTCAGTTACAGGTAAGAAGTCTGAATTTAGAGGAAAAGCTGCTATTTCACACTGAATTTTATTCTGAAAGGGAAGAGCTCAGAAAACATACAGGGCTGCTTCCCCCAGTGACTTATGTCACCAGTAGAAACTCTAAAACAATAGAAATAAGATGTTACTAAAAGCATTGTGGAACACAATGGGAGATTTTCCCAAGTGCCCTGTAATTTAAATCCAAAATATTTAGAGATACAGGTAGGCTCTAAGCCTTTTTTTATGAAGCACTTGACTAAATTAGAACTCATTAAATTGTTTTTGAAAATGGCACCAAACAGCCCTATTCTCTGTTGTGTTTCTGAGGCCTTTGAAAATTTTAGTAACACAAGTCTTATCCCCTATCAGATGGAAATAATTAATTGAATTTCTAAAGGAACCTTGAAGGTTTTAGAGTCCTAAGTCCAGCGTAAATTCAAATAGATCTACTTGCTCATGTTCTGAGGTTTTTTCCAAAAGCCCAATTGGTGCTTGTGTGCTCTTGTAAATTCTATTAATTAGCAACTGAAGCAGATTTGGGGCCTTCTTTACTTCAGTTTAAATAATCTAGAAAGTGGAAAGGAATGGGCTGGGTCATGCTGCTTTATTCCAGACTTAAGTCAACACCAGTTGAATACCAAACCTTCCATTGTACAGCCATGTATACCCAAGGAAAAACCCCTGATGCCAGGAAGAGAAAGTTTCACAGCTCTACATAAGGCAGGCACCTTTAATCTCTGCAGACAGAGCTGGAGTTATGTTCTTCAGCTGGGAGTTTTCCTCAGTGAGAAGGTTTTGTTGAACTGAAAGCAAATGGCTTTGAAAATGCAATGTGAAACTTCAGCTGTGCTCCTGCCTTATAGTGAAGTCTCTCAAACTGTACAGAGAGAAGGATCCACAGGTGGGCTGAGTCAGGATTCATGCCAAATTTGAAGACAGCAAACAGGGAGTACTCAAAATCTTACAAAATAATGGAAATTCATCCAATTTTCAGCCCTGCCTTTTTTTTTTTAACTTATTTTACATTTAATTTGTGATGTACTGTTAAAATACAAAATATTCATATATCATCCAGCTCTCATCCCACCCCAACCCTTCATCCTTTCCACATTCAGTCACCATCTGTAGAGTTCATTACTGCCAAATCAAAGTGACTGTGCAGACATGGGGGCTGCTCTCTGTCCTTTGTTTTGTTTCCTTTGTGTTTCATTTAGGTTTACCATTCTTCTAATCCCTCAGGAGTGGAGGAAGGGATTTGAACAGGGGATTTTGAAATTCATTTTCACATTGCTCATAACCTGTCTTGCTTTCTTTGTGTTTCCAAGGGAAAGGAGCCCTCAGTTCGGCAATTGGCTCTTCTGCATTTTAGGAATATAATTACCCTCAATATAAAATTGGAGGATGCATTATCCCGTTCCAGAGCCAGAGTTCCACCATCTATTATTCAGATGCTGTTGATACTTCAGGTAAATTGGTTACTTTTCTCATCTTGTCTTTCTGTACTACATTGCTGAAGTCTTCTTAAACAGTCTCTGATTTTGCTCATTCACTGAAAACTTCTTACCCAGAATGCCAGAGCTTCTGTGCTCCTGTGGACATAATATCTAAATCCTAATATTCTAGTATATAAATATCCTAATATCTAGTGTCTAAAGAATCTTATTAACCTAATAACTAAATTATCCTGAATAATAATAATAATAACAATAATAATAATGTCATATAGTATAGAATATCTAATAATATAATAATAAATAATGTGACAAATAATGGCATAATAAAACAATATAATAATTGTAATGTAAGAATTAAACCATCTAGTACCTAAACATCCTAATATCTAAAAGTAGGGACTGTAGAGATGCTGTAAGAACCAGAGAGTGTGACAGTACAGACTTGTTTTGCAAGTAGGCCTTGGAACATGAAGTTTTGCAAGTGTGTAGTAGTGACATGATTTCCATTAGATGCTGTGTGTTGCTGCATTAGCAGTTCAGGATAGGAAGCTTCACATCTGGAATAGACATCAAAGTGAATATACAATTCATACAACAATGGTTGAATCATGGTCATATTTGGTCACTGGAACCAAGTTCTATCAAAATTGGTGATATAAAAACATTAGGACCAGATATTGGTATTTGCCTTTACTGTTAGATTTTTTTCTTTGTGTGTGTGTAGTAGTAGTAGAAGAAACAAAATGAGGAATTCCAGGCAAAAGGCAGTTTTAAGATATTTTTATTTGCTTAATTAAAGAAATACATGAGATATGATGTGGAGAAAAGGAATGAGGCAGAAGGAAAAGAGAGAACCAGGGGTGGATTTTTAAAAGGTGAAGAAATTGAGATTTTCATGGCTTCTGATTTTTTAATAAATGTTTCTTTGCTCTTCATCACAGTGTGAATTAGTTGTGTATCTGAAATTGTCTTGAAGAGCAGGATAATCTAATGAGGCTACTTTTGCAAATGGAGGAAAGGAGTAAGATTCTGTCTGCTGGGTCAAGAAATGGGATTTCACCTCAGTGAAATCAGTGCTCTCTCAGCTATCTCAGTGTCCATTTGTTGGAGTGTTAAATGGTGTGTTTAACCTGATTAACTCAGAAAAAAAGATCCTTATCATAGAGGAATGTCTGCTTGGTCTTGTCTCCCTTCTCATAGCCCCCCACCTTGCAGAAGCTTCTTGAAACTGCTGGCTGATTGTGACACAGTGACAGCAGTATGGGAGTCTCATGGAAACTGGTGTGTGGAGAGAGGAGAGGGGCCTCAGGGAAAAGCTGGAGCATGGCCTTAAACGTGTAATGAGGCATCAAGGAATTCACAGTGATTGAACCATGAACCCAGCTGTGTTAGCAGACACCAGAGACTCCACAGGAGACAGTACCCATGCAAAAACCTCTTCACAGGAATGTTCTTAGGCCTCAGCCCTTCCCAGGTGTGAGGTAAACTGCCCATTCTAAATCAGGCTTCAGCAGCATTGTTGCTGACAGGTCTGCAAGCTTTTTGTGATTATGGAGTCTGTGTTGGCTGTGGGCAGGATCTGGCTTTGAATGGATTCAGTGGTGAGCTGGCAACTGAGTACCATCCTGATTTTCTTGTTTGCAAATCTGCTTTCTTCAGCAACCCGAAGTGTTAACACCATGTGGATGCCTGTGTAGGGCAAAGGGTCAAATCCATTCTTGTTGCAAAGCTGTTCATGGAAATCAATAACCAAGTGAGAGGGAATTTGCCCCTGGGTGTTTTTTTCTGCATACTTTGCCTATGGTTCAGTGGTGGGGATGGTGAAAGTCTTTTCTCAGCAATAGCTCTGCTAATCTTGTGGTTTAAAATCTAGGGGGAATTGTGGGAAAGGGTCAGGAGATAATCTGGGAATTAGCTATTTACATACTTAGTGGTGTTAGTCAATAGTTGGAATTCAGAGCAAAGACTTCTTTCTGAACTCAAGTGTCGTGTTAAACAAAAGCAAATTTTATACATAAGTGACATAATGGAATTTTCTCAATTGAGTTAACTCCATTTGTTAATAGGGCTGGAAGACAGCAATTCAGCTGTCCAGTGAGCACATGGTGCTCTTGTGGGCTTTGATTTCCTGGACTGAGAGATGATGTCTTGATGGGGATGTTGTCTAATCCTGATTTGTGTCCACTGTGAATACCTCTTCCATAAGAAACTTGGTGACTGGAGCAGACTCCCATGGATAGAGGATGATGCCAGTGATTTTGGCTCTGGAGCAAGTGTTGAACTTAGTTCTGAGATTTGCTGTTTCTGGCCTTGCAGCCTCATGCAGCTGTGTGATGTAGTTAAGGAGTAGCTCATGTTCTTTAAGAAAGCAGTTGTAAGGTTGAAATGCACCACTCTGTTAGACTGGATTAAAGTGGCAGAGCTTTGGGAACTACTGCAGGGTGCATCTGGTATTATGTTTTAGCTTCTCATGGTGTAGGGGGAAAGCTCTGTTACTTTGTCAGGAGAAGACACTTTCCTTATTGGACAGAAAGGGAAAGTTTCTAAAGGGGAAATGGAACTGCTCCATTTAAAGGAGCAGAGATCAGTCCTCGGGTTAATTATTAGACTTGGGTTCTTGAGTTCAATAGAGCTACCTCTCAGCAGTGCTATAACCTGGTGTAATTACAAACCAGCAATCTTTCAGGAAAGAGAGAACTCTGGGAGGAAAGATATTCCTGTTCTGTCAGTCAGTGGTAGTTTTATCACAGCTTGGAAGAAGGGCCTTTTATCACTCAAACTGTGAGTTGCCAGCATAGCCTGACTCAGTTACAAAGCACAAACTGAAATGTTAATCCTTTGTGGCTGCTCACAGGCAGCACAAGCTGAAATGCCTCCACGGTGCTCCTGTTTAAGTTGCAGGGAGTTCAAGAGCAGAGTTATGGGTGAAGGAAGTAAAAGAACTAAAACTGCTCTTCAGCACAGAATGATGGCCAGGAGCTCAGTTTGGGTGAAAGGAGGGTACTGGAGGGAGAGGGTAAACAAAGGAAGAGTTTAGAAAATAACTTTCTGAACCAAAGAGCAAAGCTACCACTATCTAACTTGCTTCCTAAAGTATGTTGTCAAAGATTATCCTGGCTGCTGAAACTGGAACATCTTATCTCCAGGTATCTCTCCTGAGGTCTGAGAAAGCTGAAAGAGAAGAATTAAAGAATGTTCATCTGCATCTTTCAGTTAACCTCAGGATTATTTGGATTCACAGAATTTCTCAGGGTGACCTGACATATTTGAAAAGCTGAGAAGAGCACAACATAGTATCTGTTGTGCTGAGGGAGGAGGCCTCAAAAAACACAGTATCTCTCATTCTGGGGGATGAGGCCTCACTAAATGCAAGCTCTGAAGAAAAAACGAAAACCTGTGGTTTCCTCTTTGGTTCTGTGCCTCGTTTGAACTCCCTTGCCTGTTGTCTCTCTCTGTTAAGAAAGACAAAATAAATACATAAAGCTGCCCAGTGTGACCTTTTTATTATTTCTGCAAAGTTCCTTCCACTTTAAAGGAGTGAAAAAGTACATTGCATGATTGGAAAGTAAAATGCATAGAGTGCTGTTTTTCCATCTCAGCAGCCTCACATCAAACTAAGAGCAGCATAGTGGTTAAAAACAAAATGCCCTTTGCTATCAGAAGGCTGCAGCTGCAGAGGTGCTGTTACACTGTGATGCCAGTTGCAGTCAATTCTTTATGGCCATGGGTTTTCACAAGTGGTGGTTGCTTTTGGGAGGTTTTCTTATTAAGTCTCTTAGACCTGAAGCATAGGTTGAACAAAGTGGTGTGGGTGTGAGGTTTACATGCTTTCAATTTCTTGTTAAATTTGTCAGAGTTCCTGGTTTAGAAGACACAAAAATAGGAAACATAAAAATAAATAAATGTATTGTATACCTTAGTTAAATATAAATCACCATATCAAGAAGCTATGCTTTCTCTGGGTTGTGCATAAATTTGGATGTTTTCTTCCTTCTTGGTGAAAGGGTGGTTTGTTTGTGTTGTTTGCATCAGCCCCATAAAGAGTCAGGTAAGAAATCTTGCAGCCAGGACACAAAGGGAGGAGCCCTCTGTTGCTTTGTGTTCACACGTGCAAAACTGGAGAATCTGGCCCTCAAGATTCACACTTCAGGGTATTCATTTGTTTCTGTGCAATATTCTCTCTTTTTCTAGTTTATTTATTGTCTCATCAGCAAGTGCAGTTTGCAGTAGTTAAATTGACACAGGTTTGTTTTCCTGCAATGAATTTGTATTGCTGGGATTTTTAACAAGGCATAGCATATGATGAGGGGTATTTGTCATATTTGACTTTGAGTTTCTTCATGTTGTTATGTCAGGGGCAGAGGAGCAGTGGTGGTCACTTGTAACCAGTCCTGAGTGGCAGGGGCTTGTTCAATAGTAACTCCACATAAAAAAAAAATATATATATATATTATAGCAACATAACCCATGCTTCTGCACCACAGACCTCAACAGTTCTGCACTCATGGACCCTCTTTGTCATTGAGGACAATGGAAGTCAATTACCACCTAAAAAGAGATTTTCTTTTTAAATCAAGTACTCTCCAAAACGACCTTTCAACATATTTGACAACACCATGTGTTGCCAGTTTTGTAAACTTAAGCAGAAGAAAAACAGGAAAGCAACATACAATAGTATAGTTTTCCTTTGTTATATGTGAACCTGTCTCATGAACACCATGTGACAGTAATTTAAAGGTACATCTTGTCCCTCATCTTTAGCAGAAGGATGTTTTTTTGGAGCACAACCATAACTTTGTCCATACCAATTATACACAATTATTTTTGAAGGCAGTCAGCATTGTGCAAATTCCCTTTGGTGTTACACTCATGGTGCATTTTAAGAGCACCTCACATTAGGTAAAGTGTCAGTTCTGTGAAGGATACTGGTTACTTAACCAAAGGTATGTCTTCAGGTAGAGTTGGTTAAACTAAAATAAATGTCTCCTGGAGTTTGCCTCTAGTGATGAAACTGGTCTATTAAAACCAGCACAAGTACATTGCTAGGCAAATCCTTAATCCTTACCAAAATACAGTGAAATCAGTAACATCATTCTTAACTTGAATTTGTATTGTTGTTGCAGACCCTATAATTTTGTTGAGTTAAGAGAAGGAGAAGATTTTAACTAATTGCATTCATCTGTACAGAAGTTTTTTGTGGACCCATTTGGCCTAGTAGACTAAATCTGGCCTAAAAGATAGCATAGAAATTTTAACTGTTGAAAAACTCTGTGCAGGAAGTGTTCCCATGGTGCAAGAATTCTTTTGAGTCAGTGTGCTTTAATACTGTAATTCATGAGTTCTCTACAGGAGGAATAGAAGAAAGTTAAACTAAGCTACCATTTAAGGAAAATTAATTAAACCTCATTAGAAGTCTGTATGGACACTCATTCTTAGAATTAAAGGAGTAAGAAGGGAGGCAATTAATGGTGCTTCAATTCTCCACCAGAGGCCTAAGCATAATCTATCTTAAGAGATTTCTTTCTTAATTCAGTTAGTATAATTTCATTTCCCTGAATGGCCCCAGGCAGACAAAGGCACAAGGGAATAGTGGCTTTTGAATTGCCCTGAGGTCCTCAGGAGGTGGCATGTACTTTTTGGACTTTTTGACTTTTATCACAGACCACAGAGCTTTGAGCCATCCCAGGTGCCACCAGCACCCTGAGTGGTGTTTGCCAGCACCTGGCACAGAAGGTTTTCTCTGTGTGACAGAGCTGTGCCCATGCAGGTGGCAGGGGAGCCAAGCCCGTGGTTGCTGCTGCAGCACCTCAGCACTCTGTCCTGCTGGGATTCTCCAGGCACTGCTCACCAGAAGAATGTCAGAAGGGATTTCTAACAGAAAAGCTGCATGGGGTCATTTTCTGGTGTTGCAAACATGGTGTTTCCTGTGGTTTTTGGAGCCAGGTCACCATCAGTTCCCAGCACTGAACTGGGGCAGGGTGTGCAGCAGCTTGGTGTCCCTGAACAGGTCCCACCCTGCCTCTACCTTCTTGCTGGCCAAAGCTTTCGGTCCAGGCACAAGGTGAGTGGAGAAACTTCCTGCCAGGAGCCTGAGAGGCAGCCCAGGTGCTCATTCTTCTGCTCCATGAGCCTTTTCATGGGCAGCACAGTGCTCCCTGCATTTTGAACACTGGAACTTGCTGATAGCACAGCTTCCTCTCCCATCATCTTGCTGGCTGCATTGTCACCTTTTACCTTCCCAGATGTTGCCTTCTGACTGTTTTCCTCCCTAACTGAATTTTATTTTCCTATGGGAGTGATTCCTGGGGTTTTGGTGCTTGCCTGTTTCTCTCTGTATGCTATAGAATTTTGTTATTATGGGAAGACATGTTTCCACTTAAGCTAACAGGGTGATCAAAACAAATTATATAAAATGTCTTAGCTCCAGCCTTCTCTGCAGAAGGTGCACTGAGAAGGGAAAGAATTGTGAAAGGTGTGGAATCACCTTCTCTGGCATACCACCAAGCTCCCATCCTCAAGCTTTTCCTCTCCTGGTCTGTGGTTGCCAGTGCCAGAATCAACAGCCCCTGTGTACAGCATGGTGACACTTCACTGGTGGCATAGGAACTTATGCAAAGGGCAACTGCTCTTTGGTGTATTTCTTCCAAAAATAAAAAGGCTAATTTGTTGTAATTTGCTAAAGATAGGGGAATGATGGAATGAATCTCTTGGAGGCATCTCTTCTCCCATGGTGAGTAGACCATTGTCATATTAACAGTAGACTGTTAATTGCCTTCTGTCAGTAATTTCACAGTCTTATCTTTAGTTTTGTTGCAGCTGCAGAAGAAACAAGCATGTGACAGGGTGATATGTGACACGTACTGTGAAATTCATTAACTTGCCACTACCTAATTATTACGAGCAATTAAAAGGTAAGCAGATAATCATGTAAGAGAGCAGGACTCAGATTACATTATTTGATTTAAACTGCTACCTGCTGCAAATCTTCTGTTACCAGTGAGCTACATGGCAGTGGCAGCAAAACCTCTGTAGCACAGTGTTACAGTGAGGTGACAGATGGTGCCAGCTGTGTGGACAGCTCTGCCCAGTGCCCCCAGGTATGGCTTTGGCATGAGCAAAGTGGCTGGCCATGGCTGTGGTTTGGCTGAGAGTGACCATCCATCAGGAAGAGGGTGGGGGCTGTGGTGGGACAAGGCAGGTACACAGAGAGGGAACGTGCTCTTGAGAGTGGATCCAGAGCCTCTGGTTTGAAGTCATTAGGCAGAGCCTTGGGCTTTAGTGCTTTCTGATCCTGATGCCTTAAGTTTTAGCTTTTATATTTTTCAGATTCTATGCTGTTTTAGTGTGTGGTTCTGGACTTTATATTAAGACTGAGTAAGCTCTCTTCACAGAGTAGGGAGACAAAACAATTCCTTTCTAGCTTGGGACCAAGGACAGATTTTAGGCCCAAGAGTGTAAACAAGAAAGAGAGGGAACAAGGAGGATGGAGCTTCATAACCTGAAGCTGGAATTGGACAATTAACTCCAATCTGCTGATGAACCAAAACCTATAAAAGTGTGAGGCCTCGCGCCCGGGGATCCATTTTGTGCCCATTTGTGGGTTTGACTTGGGTGTAGCCCTGGCAGGGTTCCTGCACTGCTCAAGCTGGATCCTTTCAAAAAATACCTTTTATCCTTTTATTCTACCTAGTGTCTGTTTCCAGGTCAGCCTTCCCAGGCATCAATCCAAATGCAAAGCAAAAACCAAGGATACTTCCTCTGGCAAGAGGAAGAGCCATCATTTAGTCTGGCTGAAATCTGTCAGAAAACTGCTTTGCAAAATACAACTGTACTTGGAGTGGCTGTTGCATAAAACCAATTAAATTTCTTCTGAGGAAGCTAAGAGCTGTCAGCTGCTTCTGTTTCTGGACACCAGGTGTCTCCAAGCCTGCTTTATTGCTAGACAAGAGTCTTCATGCACTGGGCACTGTATAAACACAATGAAAACGTGGTCTCTGCACTACAGATTGTGCAACCTGATACACCAGAGAGTAGATGTGTCTGGATGGGCAGATGGGGAATGGAAGGAAACAGGGAGAAAAATATCATAGAAGTGATTTTATGACTGTTTAAATAATAATACATCACTGGCCTCAGTGGTCAGAAGTCCCCTAGAGGCTTCCATGTCCTCTTGTTGTAGGTTGATTGTTGGGCTCCAAGAAAGAAATACATCCCTCATTCCTCCTGTATCACTCATGAGCCTTGTTTAGTTGAAGAGACCAAAACCTTGGAACAAGCAGTGGGATATTTCTATTGTTTCTCCTCTGAGCACGTGAGAACAGATGTCTAGGCAGTATGAAGTTAATGCAGCTCTGCTAAAGCCCTTGTGGAGTAGAGGTGGAACTGGGCAATAGTTGCCTGAAAAGCTCTAGAAAATGCTTGCACATATCACCATGTGGATAATGTTTAAAACAGAAGCAAGGAGAAGACTTGCTCCCTGGAGGGGACTGTGTTCTATCATGTGGGCTAAATTAAAGCACTAGCCAGCACTGAGGGGAAAAAACCCAAATTTTGTTTCAGTAGTAGTCATATTACCAAGAGGTAGGTCAGGGCATCTGTTGGTTTCCATTGCATGTAGCTCTCTGTGGTTTTTGTAAGAATTCTGAACACTGCTGAATTTTGCCAGAGTGTGGAATTGCCATGTCCTTGGCAGGTGATGGAGGAGGGAGAGTCAGCCCTGCAGAGCCCCTCCTGATGGCTAATCCTGATCCACAGACTGTTTGTGTTTGGGGAGTGCACGGGCTGTGAACTCAGGGTTTGTATGCTGGTATTTCTTTGCTTTCTCCACACATTGGGTTGCTGAGAAAGGGTATTGGCTCTAGATCCAATCAATTACTTTCCAAATGTTTTGAATTGGCAGAGACTTTTCTATCGAAATTAAACTCTTATGTAGGAATGTGGTGCTCTCAGCAAAGCTTTTGCTACAGGCCAGGAGGACTGCCTCAGGCCCAGGCTTCCAGGCTCCTGGACCTCTAAACTTATGTGTTCTGGGATTGATGGAAGCTCAACCTCCTCAAGAGTAACTGCAAAGTGTCAGAATGGACAGGTGATCTGCTGCTTTCTGGCTCACAGGGATGAGTACTGGTGATGAAAATGGTGCTGCTACCAGAAATAGCAAAATTTTTAAAAAATCCAGAAGGCACAGCTGATATGTCTGCTCAGTCTATTCAAATGTATTTCCAAAAAAAGAGAAAATTCTTGGAGTAGATTCAGTCACCTTGGAAGGGTGAAGCACCTTGGAGGATGCTCATTAATGATTTAAAAGGGGAGTGTGACTGAAAGGCAATGTCAGAAATCCTCACAAGTGGATAACAGCAGTCAAGTTAATGTTTGTGGTTCTTCAAAAGCTTTACTTGGATGTCTCTTCAAAACAGTATGGATACACTGAGGGAGGGCTGTGACATCCTTTTTTCTCTTTGAGTAGCTGCCTGAAAATAAATGTAAGATGGATTTTCTTAAAATAAATGAGAAAACACCCAAGGCTGGGTAAAAGTCTTGAATGCTGAGACTTAAAAATCATCAATTCCCCAGCAAATGTTAGATGAGCCTAAAGTGTATAGATCAGCGATAACTTCATGAGGGAGCCTAAAAAAATGAGAAGATTTATTCTCTTGGACATTAAACATCACATCTTATTATTTGTCAGCTCATAGGTGATCTCATAGGGCTGCACATGCATTTCCATGCATGTGTGTATTTGCCTGTGAGTGTAATGTGACAGTCCTAAAGCATTTGTGCATGCAGATAAACTAAGTCCAGCTCAAATGTATTCCGTAAACAGCTCTTCAGATACACTCACCTTTGGGTTGATTCATTTGTTCAGTTGTTGGAAAGTCACAAGAGCTTATTTGACTACTCTGGCCTGTGCCCAGGGGAGTCACTTAGGTGGGATTGGACAACCTCTAGCCCTAAACCTATAGAAGGAAGAAATGAAACCATTATTTTCATTGGGTCTTATTTAATGAACTGGCTGCTCAGCTTTTGCAGAATCCTAAGCATTGCATTTAAAGCCTCAAAGTAACTTCCTTACTTTCAATAATTTAGTATCTTTTACTGGTTGATCCTTATCTTCTGCTTTTTCTTTTGCAGTCTCATATAAAATGTTTAATGACAGTTTAAAGAAACATAAGACATTGGATATGTGTAGGTCAGGCAAAGAGTAGCCTGCTTTTAGTGTTTGGTTTTTTCTGGAAAGAAAAATCTTTGTGCAGCCAAGCAATTTGAAAAACTCACCAGCTGAACACAAACCATGGCTGGGTGTTTCGTCTTCCTTATCTTTTGTCTGTGCCTAAGTGCCACCAGTGAAAGGAAGGAAGAGACAGAGCAGCTTCTCACACTGACACTGACATAATTTGGCACTTGCTGGAGATTAAAGTGAATATGACAAGATCTTTCTTTCTGAGGCAGTAACAGGGATCTGAAGTGCTGACTTCTGTCAATATGGCAATGGCAAGCTCCTCTGCCTCTCCCTCCTGTGACTGCTGTTGCTATGAGAAAAGGAAGAGGTACAGGCTTTATCAATATGCCAGTGCTTTAGGATAAAATGAAGTGAGGAAAAAATAATGTGAGGCAATGCTGTCGAGGGCTCATAACAACACAACCATGAATTATGCAGTTGCACCTGTCCAGCATGTGCAAAAAGGATACCAATGCCTAGGAATGAACATGTCATGCATAGGGCACAGCTTACCTGGTTGTAAACTGGTATAAAATTATTAACCTAACTGGGGTTATTCTGACTTAGAGCATGTAAGAATGTGTGATGTACAAGTCCTGCTTTTCCCACTTTGTTCTGCCATGAGGTAACACCTATTTTCAAGTACACATAATATAGCCTGAGAGGTTTACTGAAAGTGAATCCATTGTGAGTTCTCAGCCTCCTCCACTCCTCTCCGAAAGCAAACTACATTCTTCCAGTTTGTTCCAGTCTGCAAAGGTGTGACTTCTGTTTCTTCCCAGCCCAGGCACATTTTCTTGTTTTGCCTTTGGAGTGCAGCAGAGGAACCCCCATGGGGAAGGGGGCACACAGACTTCCAGCAGATCAGGTCAGCTTAGTCAACACAGCCTTCAACAAAGCAAAATTTAGTCCCTACTTGAAGCAGGTTTGATTCTGATTTGAATCTATTTCCTAAAGGGTAAAAAATGTCAGAGTTGTTTGCTTGGGATGAAAGTAGCATGAGTCATCAAGGAAACCCCGGAGGAAGTACCCAAAGTTTTGTAGCCTGGCAAACAAGGTCAAGTGGGCTAGAAGCAGGAGCAGGTACATTAAACTCTCAGTCCTTGTCCCTTGCTCCCAGTTACTTGGATGCAGGGCATTTCATTACCCAGATGTCTCTCCAAAATGGATCTTGTAATCCCTCACAGTGAGTTTACTCAGCACTTTTATGGGACTTGAAGCTCTCAGATGTAGAATCCTCCAGAAATGCTGAGCCCTGTTGGAACTGGTAGAACATGTGCCAGCAGTGTGCCCTGGCTGCAAGGAAGGCCGGTGATATCCTGGGCTGGTTAGACAGAGTATTGTCAGCAGGTCAGGGAGCTGATCCTGCCCCTCTGCTCTGCACTTGTGAGGCCACACCTGGAGTGCTGTGTGCAGCTCTGGGCTCCTCAGGACAGGAGAGACATGGACCTTCTGCAGAGAGTCCAACACAGCACTGTGAAGGTGATAAAGGAGCAGGAGGAAAGACTGAGAGAGCTGGGGCTGTTCAAACTGGAGAAGGGATATCTCAGGGGCATCTTACCAATTGTTACAAATACCTGAAGAGAGAATGTAAAGAAGATGAAACCAAACTCTTCTCAGTGGTGCTCAGTGTCAGTGAGCACAGGGAGGTCCTCTGAACATCAGGAACCATTGTCTTTGAGTGTGACTGAGCAGAAGATTCAGCATTGCATTCACCCACCTCCTAAATAGGGAAGCTCCAACCACACAAGAAAAGCACTTTGCAAAAGTACCAAAGAGATCCAGCCTCTCCTCTGTTCAGGGGACTCAGTAGCTAAGCTGGTTCTCTATTTCTGGAAACTAGTTCTTCTATCGGTTTTTTACAATCTTCATTTTGATTGTTAAATAATTTCTAGCACAGATTGTTTATGCTTAAGAGCTGCTGCAAAGTCCCATGCAGCAAGAAGCACCCTGTTTGCCAGAAGCACCAGCATATCCTCCAAGAAAGCCTGCACTGAGCCTTCCCTATTGCCTTTCTTTGCCTGTGCATTTCTCCTGCTATCACTGTTGGCAAGAAAATGTTGAATTTAGTTAGCTTTTAGGTCTGGAACTGCATGGCTGATTCTATGCAGTGTGTTACCCTTGGTGTCAAGTTAGCAAAAGGTGAGAAGAATCCATTATCCCATCTAATACTTCCATGGGTTTACTCATCAGTTTGCATTGATTGCAAGTGTAAATGGAGGCCAGATGTTGCTGCATAAATGTGGTGTAATATTGCTGTATAAATTTGTATTACACTGCAGGATTTGCTCTGCAGGACTGACTTCCTAGGGAAACAAGGAGGGCATTGGAGGTGAGAGAGCCCAGCATGTCCTCTCTCTTGTGTGTGAGTTCCTGCAGTGGGTATAAGAATGAGATCTTGGGGTTTTTCCTTAGAGTGCTGTGCATGGCCACTGGAGATGGAGGGCATGTGAGCAGGAGACTTCCAGGATGATGTTGTGGGCTGCAGTAAGAGCAGCAGCTCCAGTTGTGCGCTAGAGGAAGTCTTCAGCTGTTGGGCAGCACTTGCTGCTCCAAGAACCACTGTGGTCTCCTCCAGAGCATATGCTAGATGGATTTAGACAATGAAACAGTGCTGTAGAGCAAACAAAAGTGGTACACACCTGGCAACAACTCCTGAGGCCTCTTCTCAACCAAGTAAACCATAACATAACCTCGCTGCCTTAGGTTTGTCTGTGAGCAGCCTGTGATTTTGTCTGGAAGATCAATGCAAATTGGATGGTTGGCTGTCAAGTAGGTGCATGTGTCTCTTCTAAGGAAGATGGAGAAGTGCAGATCTCCATCCAGAATGTGACCCCTGGTGTAACTGGGAGCCCATGCTGTGCCATTGGTGGTGCATGTGGCAAGGACTAGTGAGCCATTTGTGTCCAGCTCCTCCCCGTGGTGATTTCTTGCCTGCCCTGAGGCAGGGTTGGTCTGTGTCACTCAAGTTCCAGAAGGTTGTGATGCAGTGAAAGTGGGATAACAAGTAGTCCTGACCTGTAAGGGCACTGGTTTCCAAATGCCTCACAAGCAAGGCTGCTGCTCTCTCTTTGACTACGCCCAGCACGTCTTACTGTTTATGTGGGCACCAGGGTGTGCAGCACAGTCTGCACACCCTTATCAATTCTCCACCAGCAGTGTTGGCTGAACAATGTGTCTTCACAACAGATATTATTCTGTGTCTGCCTTGTGGCTTTTAATTTCAGTTTGCTCTGGGAGTGGTTGGGCAATGATTGTTATCCAGTGTGTGTCAGATTACCACCATTGCCTGAGTGTTTCTTTCTGTCATATTGACTTTTCCTTTTCTCCAAGGAATCTGTTGCTTTTAAGCAGAAAATAGTGACATTTCTTACCTGTTTGCCTGCATGGTTAAGACAGGGCAGTACATGAGGCCAGGACCTCACTTTGCAGGGTCAGAACTGACCCTGTAAATGATTCTGGCAGTGTTTCCTTTCACACAGCACCAGGTCAGGACTGTTTCAGCATTTTGTTTGTAGACAAGGGTGAGTCCAGCCATCAGTGGTGCCCCTGGTGTCCCCATATGGAGGGTGCTGCAGCAGGCTGAGGTCCAGAGTGTGTTGTGTGGCCATGAGCTGAGCCATACACAGTCACTTCTTGTCCATGGGCAGAGGGCTTTGCTCTTCTGTTCCATTAAGTCACCAAGAGTGATCATTGCTGAAATGACTTAGTTAAATAATCCAGAAGTTTGCCTTTTCCTCCTTTCTTTCCTGAGTTCAGGAGTTGGTAACCTAAGCACCAAGAGATGCTGTGCATCCCTTAGTGCTGTGTCTGTTACTGGCAGGGCCTGGGGCTTGGGTCCAGAAGGTCTGGTTTGTTTGTTCCCCTGGATCTGGAGGAACACAGATTTTATTTATGTTTTATTTCATTCTTTTTTATTTTTCATTTAAAAGCTATCCAGCAGTTTGTCAGTTGAAGCAGAAGACAATCCTTTGCACCAATACTTACTCATGTACACATGCTGATCAGCTGAAGTGTTAAAGCTCAAGGTGAGTGCTCCAGCCTTTAATCAATGACCAGTCATTGATTTAGCACATCCACAAGTTTGAGGTGGGCATGAAGTAGTTCCTCCATTGAGTCCAGTTTTTAGTGTACCTTTAGACACTAGAGGTACTTTTCAATGTATAATTTATTAGGTAAATGGTCTTTTAATACTTTTGCTAAAGAGGGAAGTGAAAAGCAACTGAGCAATACTGCCATTTCTAGGTGTTACTGGTGGTTGGTACTGTTAGTCAGAACTGGAAAACACAGAACCTTTGACCTTTTATAAGTACTCAGCGAAACACTGAGTTACTGCTGGTCAATTAAAAGCAGTCTGGGTGTTTAATAGTTGTTTATGATTATTTTCATACACAGATGAGTGAGGAGTTGCTTGAGGCAATGCAACTGTCCAGCCAGAACTGAAGCAGCCTCTGGTAAAGGTGAATGCAGAGAGGCTTATGTGGCAGAGGAGCTCAGCAGATGACAGGGGGCTTGCCCACAGACTGAAGGAGGAGCTCAGGATGGATTTGGGGGGTTACAAAACAGCAGATGTCAAAGGGTTAAATGGAAGGAACCAGGCATGAGAGAGTGATGGCCAGATGGGAATCCAGCTAAGGCCCTGAAGTGGAATTACATAAGTCAAACATCAATGAAAAGCAGCTGGGTATCAAGAGCAGCCAGCAGCCAGGCTTGTTTCTGGTCTCTTGCCATATATGAGACATCCCTTTGAGGTGTGCCTGGTGGCCAGAGGATGTGATAGCTTTAGCTGTAGCTCTTTTCTCTCCAGCTCTTGTGAGTTCTGTGCTTAGTTCTCTGGTCTGGTGCATTGCAGGATTTTTAGGGTAAATTATTTTTCCATCAGTGTAACCCATCCATTGCCAAGATTTCAAGGCAGTTGGATGGGGTGGTGAATATACCATTCCGCTGGTGGCCACCAGAAATACTTAAGAAGAAAATAGCATCTTTGTTCTACATAGTGCTGTGCTAGCAAGTACTTGTGAACAGGCTGTAATTCCCAGAGCAGTGGGGCAGAAGCTGCTCCATGATCCAGGAGCAGGCTCCTGTGTAGTGGGTTGGACATAGACAGGAACATACCACACCCTACCTCTGCTCACAGGAGTGTGGGAAGCCTCAAATTCTGTATCCTAATTTAGTCAGGCTGTCTGATGATACATACTGAACTATCAGCAGCCTGTAGAGCTTTTTGTGGCTGTCATTGTCTTCGGGGATTGATTCATGTCTGGGTTTTTACCAGGGCCTGAGGAAAGGAAGCAGCCAAGACCAGGTGAGAAGTGTGTAAGGCAGGTGATTAATTTCTGGATTCCTTTGTGGCTCAGTCAGAGCACCTCCCCAGAGGGCTGAGCTTTAGGCAGCCTGGTTTATGGTCATTTGGAAGTGCTGATGCTATCTGCTGAAATCTTAGGTGTCTTTTTTAAAACAAAAAATTGAAGTATTTGTTATAATAGTGAGTAAACACCCTGGGTGCAGCAATGACCACCCAGTTGCAGAGGGACAGGGGCTGCAGGCAGTTTTTGTGTCCTCCACTGAGTTGGAGCAATGGCAGGATTTCTTGCCTGCATGTTCACTGCTTTTAGGGAAGAAGAGGTGGGAAGAATCATTGTAACAGGAAACACAAGTACAGACTTGTGACTGTGCTTATTTTGTTGCCATGGTAAAATAAAGCAAGGACATTTGATGATTTTTAAAAATTTATTTATATAAAGAAAAATTGTGGCAAATGTTATCAAAATGAAGTTTGTGTTTCTGGCAGCTTTACAAGTCAGGTATCCTGTGCCTAGATACAATGTTAATAATGGCTTAGCAGTATTTTTTGTTAAAATTTATGTTCATTAAAAAATCTTTATGTTCATTTAAAAAAGAGCACTCCATATTTGGTGAACAGGATATAAAAGGTTAAAGTAATGAACCCTGAACATATTTTAAGATTATCTTTGAGAAGGACTCTTTACATCCTTAAATGCCTGCCTGAAGTGGCCTCCACTTTAGGACTTTAGTGCTTAAAGAAATCCTGTATCCAGAAGAAATTCTTCCCTCTGAGGGTGGTGAGGCCCTGGCACAGGTTGTCAGAGAAGCTGTGGCTGCCCCACGTGTGGAATTGTCCAAGGCCAGGTTGGATGGGGTTTGGAACAACCTGGTCTTAGTGGACGTTGTCCCTGCAGGTGATGAGATGTCTTTAAGGTCCCTTCCAACCCAAACCTTTCTCTGATTCTGTGATTGTACATATTGAAAAAGGAGGCTGTGGCCTTATGTGCTAAGGTACAAATCCCCAGCTATTCTTCTGAACATACCTGTTTACTCATTTATTCTTTCCTTTGTGCTTTCACAAGGGGCCCTGGTACCCTTCAAAAGCTCAGTAGGAGTTCATGGTTAGTTCACAGAATTAACAGCGATGGAAACCTGAGCAGGCTGGTGCATCCATACTTGCTGGAATGATTGTGGATTTGACTTATGGGGTTTTGTTCCTGAATACAAGAGGAGTTTGATTCCAGTGCCACACTCAGGTGTAGCAGTGGGGCCCACAGCCGTGGCTGGTTCAGCAGATGGGGCAGTGTCCCCATAAAGCAGATACAGAAATAACCTGTAGTTTTTAGGGATGTGGCCCTTCTGGGCATGCTTGCATGTTTACATATCAAAACCTGTCATGCATAGGGCCCTTTTAATGCAGTTGAACTACTACAGTAAATTTTTGGTTTCAAAACCATTTAATTAAGGTAATGAAGTTTGGGGCTTGGGTACTGTATTTCATGCAGTAATACACATCTCTCTTCTTGATAGATGTTGTCCATTCACAACAATAGTTACATATTCAGGACTCAAATCCCCATTATTCCCCTGCCTTCAGAGTAGGGCAGACTCTTGTCATTCTAATATTGCATTATAATTCTTTCCAAATGGAGACATAATGAGGTGACTCTTGTTGCATTCTGAAACAGTATGATCAATGTGAGGATTTGATGCAGCAGTTCCACTCTTCCAAAAGTATTAAGGTGCTTGCAGATATTTGGTATTGAGCTGTTTTGGACGTCAATTGTGAAATAAATAGGTAAGGCAAGACCTTTGAAAGGAATTTAATAGATACATCTCACACTCACAGAGAAGCATGAAACTCTCCTGCTAAAATGAGATTGGGTTCATGAAAGGTCACAGTTATCTTTTAAAGTAAGTTTTTGCAGGTCTGCAGAGCAAATATTGCATTAAAGATATGGGTAGGATCTCTATTTTACTGATAATGCTCCAAGTTTTCTTTTTTTCTCCAAGTTGTGATAGAGCTTCTCGTAAGCTGAGCAGCCAGCCTTATGACTTTTGCTTTATTGCTTCATAGTGACCTACTGAACTAGTAAGGCATTGAGCAGTAAGTACAAGAAGAAGCACAAGTGCCAAAATAACAGGAAAATTCTTTATTGTTACTATTTTATTGGTGACTTTTAAGTCCTTTCATCATTTTTTCAGAAACCATTGTGACACAAATAACCATCCAAGTTGGCTTCACTCTAAAGCTCATTTTGTTTGCCTTTGTAAGCACAAATCACTTACAAACTGGTGCAAGGGTCTGAAAAGGGCTTCATATAGATACTGGTGTGGGTAGGTGTACAGATGTCTTATACATACTTATCTAGCTATCTACCTTTACATACAGGTACATGAAACATTTATAATAACTATACTTTCCTCCATTCCTAAACTCCTACCAGAAGTGCCTTTCTGCTGAATTTGGTGTTACACAAACAGGTCATTGCACATGTGGTGCAGGGGATGGGTTAGAAACCTCTGGTGGAGAGACAGGAATGCACTCTTGGGCCTGGCATCTGAATCAAAACAAGCTTCTTCCAGGCTCTAAAGCTTGCTCTGAGCCTGCAGACACTTCTCTAGACTACCTGGGCTGGGGTGATTCATAAATAAGTGATAGTGTCATGAGATCCTATGGAAAGTTTAGACTGGGAAAGCTGAAATTGTCCTCACTGAACTCTGGGGTGTACTTGTGTTTGGTAAAATAGAGGCCGGGAGGATGCTTGTCATTGAGCAGCACAGCAGAAAGGAATGCAGGAAAACCACTGTTCTGTGGGATCAGGACAGGATCTGCACCCTGCTATGCTCCTGCTCTGACAGAAGCTCCACAGCAAGTAAAATGTTTAAGGGGATTGCTCCATCAGGCCACTGCAGGAAAGCTTTGAACAATGGCCAGTGCAGGTAGGATGTCACAGGTGATAGAGCATGTTTGTGCCAAAGCACAGAGCAGACTCCAGTGAACACCACATATTTTACGAGTTTTTGGTATGTTTTTAAAATAATCCCTTGGAATGCAAAACTGAGGATTAAGACTAATAGCAGGCTGTGTGAGTGGTTTTGCACTGTAATGGTAGAATTCAGTGCCCTCTTCACTTCAAAGGTGGCAACTAAAAGACACCAAAATGAAAAAGAGGTGGGGATTAACACTGCTTTGAGAGAGCAGAAATGAAGGTTGAGGCCAAGACTGAAGAAGAAGCTGAGGCAGGTGATGAGGGAGTTGGGTTTTTGAGAAAAGAGAGTGTTTCTCAGGAGCAGAGAGCCAGTGGGCTCTCCAGGTCCTGCAGCAGCTGTGGGACAGCAGTGGTGGGGATGAGGTAAGTCTGTGCCCTGCACAGCTCCCTGGCCTCATGATGGAGAGTTGTCCTAATGACTGTAGCTTGGGGGTTGAGTCTGCATCCTCTCAGCTTATCCCAGCCCAGCAGAGCTGCTGGAAGTCTCCTTGTATCCCTGCAAGAGCAGCAGTCCATGCAGAATATAACTCTGGCTTTTGAGGAGTTCATCAGGACATACAATTCACATCCAAAAGAACTCTTCAGACCTGAAGGCTGATGAGAAATCAGGCAGTGTTAAGGTGCCACTGGGCAAGGACGCTTCATTACTCATACTGTTCTGCTGGTGGCAGTAGTTTTGTGGGGAGTGTGTCACTAGTGAGTTACTGGGATTTGTGAGGAGCCGATTTAGTTTTGATTTATCTCAATGCTGGTTGTCAGAGGCATGTGGGGGACAAGGTGCACACATGCCATGTGCAGGAGACAGCCAG